>KL254511.1:0-16859 GCA_000699545.1 Podiceps cristatus | reverse complement strand
CCCCCCCCCAAACCGTACCACACAAAACCAATACACACCCATTCTTGTCAAATGTGCCCAATAAAAGGAAAAAGTACGATAAGCATTGATATAGAACTTCATCTATGAGTACTACTGGGGTACAATATTGTATTGAAGTACAACAGGACAGCTAAAATCTAAACTGAATAACATATAATTGACTAATCCACCTCTTTCCATGTTGCAAATGTTCTCTGATATATGTACGAATACCAGTCAATGGCCTCGTTATGAGGAATGGCCTTCTTGGCTTTTCCTATTAGTAAGCCTTAACATCTGAAAGTTGCAGTGTACTTTTACTGTAATTCCGTTACTATGGTGATGACGGATAGTAACAAATTCACGAAAGATTCCTTGAATGTCCTCTGACACCGAAAAAAAGTGAGTAAGACGTCCTAAAAGATAGATCCAATTCATTTTGCCTTATTGGAACAACTATTTCCAATGAACTGAGTGAGAAAAAGGAAATTGTGTTTTGACCCTTTTTCTGATAATGGGATTCTCTTGTATAGAGTTTGTTGTGTCAGCTGTTCTGGTATATAATAGAGACAGAGTGTGACATTTGCGTCTCCTGGTAAATGTTGTTCCACATAGTTACAGAGCAGACGGTGTTGTTAAGGAAATTATTAGAGGCTCATGTAATTATATATTAATTGGTTTAGAATATATTAGCTATGTTTACCTTGAAGTTTACAATTCTGAGTTAAAAGTATTCTGTTTACCATTTCAAACGTATACATCTTTTTGTAAAGTATAATTTATTCTTTTATGACTGTCTATTTTTAATTCAGTTGATTAAGTGACTAACAAAACATGGAATCAATACATACTGCTACTTCAGAATAGATTTATTACAAAGGTAATGTTATTGCTAAATATTGCTAAATTCTTAGCTGCTATAGTTCCACTGTATCTTTGATGCTGCACAATTAAAAAGAGTTAATTGTCCAAAATACTTAGGCAGATCATAACTGTTGAGGTATGCAGGCAGAGTAGTAAACCCCTGCCTGGGGTTACAGTAACTGAACAGAACATGGGAAACTACTAGATGTAACATGAGAAGTTGCTGAACTTAACAGATAAGTGAGTGGCTGACAAAATTTACAGATAGCACCATGAGTGATGACTGTATTTCACAGACAGTTAAGGGAGAATTTTGTGAGAGACAGGAAAACTTCACAGATAATTAAGGGGGGGGGTGTTGGATTGGAGAGTTTTTGTGGATTACTCTCTTGCAAGGCCAACAGAGCCTGGGTGACCATATCAGTAATTCCAGATAAAACCAAGGTAACCATATCAGAAATAGTGAATTTGAGTATGGAGGTGTCAAAATTGGTGCCAATGGGGACAAACACTTAGACAAGGGTTGTTTATCTGGGAGAAGAACAGGGTGAAGAAAGGTAGGGATCAAGGTGGACAAGTACAAATATGGGAAAATGTAGAGAAAAGGTGATAAAAGGTCTGGATGAGTGTAAACAGGCTGCTGCTAGTTACACTTGTTTGGCTGAGCCTGCGTCTGATCACTATAGTCTCTTTTCTTTAGTACTTCTGTGTTACCACCCTTCCTAGTGAGCAGGGTTGGGCTTTTAAGTTGGACTAGCTAGCAACTAGAATGATACCCAGATCTGGAAAAACTCTGGGTCTGAGCCAGCAAGTTGGCAAGAGGTTCAGGATCCAGGTATGGATGTCAGACAGACTTAAAAGGTATGCTGATATTTGAGGGATGCATTCATGTAGGTTTCTTTGTATGTTTAGAAAAAGAGGGAGTGTTTATGTTCGCTGGTGAACTTCAATACTGACTAGCTAGAGAGGAGAAAAAAGGAATTTGTGTGTGTGTGTGTGTGCACGCGCACATGTAATTGTGTGTGCACCTACTGAAACTACATTCAGCTTTCTACTGGCTTGATATAAATAGGAATGGGAACAACCTCCTTGGTCTGAAAGTCCACTGGATTCAGCTTCCCTTAATAATAACCACTGTGAGAGAGCTGTTCAGTGAGTGTTCAGTGGTCTTGGGACTGTGGTTCCAGTTCTCCTCCCTTTGCTACAGATGTCTTTAGTCACTCCCACATATTTCTACCATGTCACCAAAACATACAAAATATACAGGAATATTTTAAGTTTTTTGCTTTTTAGATGGTGATAGTTTACAGGTGTCCAAGTCAGTAACTGGAGCTTCAAAGTACAGACAATTTAAGAAAAACACGATAAATAAAAGCCTTTCAATCCCTCCTAAGATTAAAAAAACCCCAAAACCAAACAGAATTAATGACAAATATTAGGGAAATGTCACCAAAATTGGGAACAAACCTCGTAACACCAATGTAGTATTAAAAGGCAGGCATTCTTTATTCACAGCGCCGGATGCACGGGGGATCGCTCCACCTAACATGCATGCCTGGTACCTGTTTCAGTCAGGTTATATAGATTAAATACATGAATATTTATCATATTCATACATAATCAATAACATGCTCTCTAGTGATTGGTATAGATTTTCTCGCTTCCCATGTAAATTACTGCGCAGACTCAGTTGTGCACTTCCGTTGTTCTCTTTTGAGTAGGTGGTATCATTTGGGTAGGTGGTCAATGAGTCGTTGGTCGTGATCTCCCCCTGCTGGAATTACCTCTCACTTACTTGGCTCTCAGTCTTGGCAGTCCTGGCCAACTTTCTCGGTCCACTACCTGAAACCACCTTCCATCTTTGACAGATGCACATTGTCTCAGTTACTTTAATAATTACCTTAAAACCACAAACCATGGTTGCTATACCATACTCAGTGTTCCTGGACCTAATGTCCAGCTGGGTAGGGCTATACAAAGGAACATCATGACATTTACAGATAACTGATTCAATCCCATCTCCTTGGTGCTACAAAGATACATAACAATTTCATCATTATTTCAGTTACAGAAACACAATGTAGTAAGAAGGTAATGTTAATGGGCAGCATATCAAGAACCATCATTCACTCAAACACTCCCTAATTTTTTATATTTATTTCTTTTAGGTCCATTTTGTGAGGAACTTGGTGATTCTTGTGCGTCTCAGCCATGCCTGCATGGGGGCATGTGCCAATATAATCAGTCTGGATATGTTTGTGATTGTCCTGCTGGTTTTCTTGGTCACAATTGTGAAATTGATATCAATGAATGTTCTTCAAGGCCGTGTCAGAACAGAGGCACATGTATTGATTTGCCAAACGTAAGTATAAACTTCAGAGATCCCTATTTGAACATAGAATCATAGAATCACAGAATCATAGAATGGTTTGGGTTGGAAGTGACCTTTAAATACCATCTAGTTCCAACCTCCCTGCTGTGGTCAGGAACATCTTTCACTAGATCAGGTTGAGCCCCACCCCATCCAAACTGGCCTTGAGCACTTCCAGGGTGGGGGCATCCACAACTTCTCTGGGAAATCTGTTCCTGTGTCTCACCCCTCATAGTAATGAATGACTTCCTTATATCTAATCTAAATCTACCCTTTCTTAGTTTTAAACCATTATTCCTTGTGCTATTACTACAAGCCTTGGTAAAAGCACTCCCTCCATTGTCCTTACAAGCCCCCTTTAAGTATTAAAAGGCCTCAATAATATCTCTCCAGAGCCGCCTTTTCTCCAGACTGAACAACCACATTTCTCTCAGCCTTTCTTTACAGCCGTTTTCATGGTCCTCCTCTGGACTCACTCTAATAGGTTCATGTCTTAAAGGTACAGGAGCAGTCTGTCCCCAAGTGCCATAAGACAAACCATCAGAGAAGATGACCAGCCTGGCTAAACAGGGAGATTTTGCTACAACTTGGGAAAAAAAAAAGGAGAGCTTACGGAGATTTTGCTACAACTTGGGAAAAAAAAAAAAGGAGAGCTTAGCATTTTTGGAAGAAGGAGCAGGCAATTCATGAAGAGTACAGGGACCTTATTAGGTCATGCCAATAGAGAATTAGAAAGGCAAAAGCCCAGCTAGAACTCAATCTGTCCACTGGTGTAGGGGATAACAAAAAATGTTTTTACAAATACATTAACAACAAAAAGAGAGACAAGGAGAATATCCTTACTTTATTGGATGCAGAGGGGAACATGGCCACCAAGGATGAGGAAAAGGCTGAGGTACTCAATACCTTCTTTACCACAGTCTTTAATAGTCAGATCAGTTATTTCCAGGGTATTCAGCCCCCTGAGCTGGAAGACAGGGACAGAGAGCAGAATAAACCACACATAATCCAGGAGAAAGCCGTTAATGACCTGCTGTGCCACCTGCACACTCACAAGTCTATGGGGCTGGATGGGATCCACCCGGGAGTACTGAGGGAGCTGGTAGAGGAGCTTGCCAAGCCACTCTCCATCATTTATCAGCAGTCCTGGTTAACAGGGGAGGTCCCAGATGACTGGAAGCTTGCCAATGTGATGCCCATCTACAAGAAGAGCCAGAAGGAGGGTCAGGGGAACTACAGGCCTGCCAGCCTGAGCTCAGTCCCAGGGAAGATTATGGAGTTCAGCTTGAGTGGACTCATAAGGCATGTACAGGACAACCAAGTTATCAGGCCCAGCCAACCTGAGTTCATGGAAGGCAGGTCCTACTTGACTAACCCGATCTCCTTCTATGACCAGGTGACCTGCCTAGTAGATGAGGGAAGGGCTGTGGATGTTATCTACTTGGACTTTAATAAAGCCTTTGATACTGTCTCCCACAGCATTCTCCTAGAGGAGCTGGCTGCTCGTGGCTTGTGCCAGGTCCTCCACTTGGGTCACAACAACCCTATGCAATGGTACAGGCTTGTGGAAGAGTAGCTGGAAAGCTACCTGGCAGAAAAGGACCTCAGGATGCTTGTCGACAGACAGCTGAATATGAGTCAGCAGTGTGCCCAGGTGGCCAAAAAGGCTAACAGCATCCTGGCTTCTATCAGGAACAGTATGGCCAGCAGGACTGGGGAAGTGATCGTCCCCCTGTACTCAGCACTAGTGAGGCTGCACCTCAAGTACTGTGTTCAGTTTTGGGCTCCTCACTACAAAAAAGACATAGAGATACTGGAATGTGTCCAGAGAAGGGCAACAAAGTTGGTGAAGGGTCTGGAGAACAAGTCCTATGAAGAATGTCTGAGGGAACTGGGGCGGTTTAGTCTGGAGAAGAGGAGGCTGAGGGGATAACTTATCTCTCTCTACAACAACCTGAAAGGAGGTTGTAGTGAGGTGGGTGTTGGTCTCATCTCCCAAGTATCTTGTAATGGGATGAGAGGAAATGGCCTCAAGTTGCAACAGGGGAGGTTTAGATTATATATTAGGAAGATTTTCTTTACTTAAAGATTGGTCAAGCACTGGAACGGGCTGCCCAGGGAAGTGATGGAGTCACCATCCCTGAAGGTGTTCAAAAAGCATATAGACATGGCACTTCAGGACATGGTCTAGTAGGCATGGTGGTGGTCTTGGCTTGACTGTTGGACTTCATGATCTTAAAGGTCCCTTCCAACCTTAATGATTCTATGATTCTGTGATTCTATGTCTTTCTTGTGCTGAGGCCCCTACACCTGGACACAGTACTCCAGGTGGGGTCTCATGAGAATGAAATAGATTGGGAGAATCACTTCCCTTTGACCTGATTGCCACAGTTCTTTTTATGCAGTCCAGGATACAATCTGGGCTGCAAGCACACATTGCTAGCTCATATCCAATTGTTCATCCTCCAGTAACACCAAGTCCTTCCCCACAGGGCTGCTCTTAATGCATTCATTACCCAGTCTACACTGATAGTGGTAAATGCCCTGACCCAGGTGCAGGACCTTACACTTGGCCTTGTTGAACTCATGAGGTTCACATGGGCCCACTGATGAAGCCTCTCAAGGTCCCTCTGGATGGCATCTCTTCCCTTTAGTGAATCAGCTGCACCACTCAGCTTAGTGTCATCTGCAAACTTGCTGAGCGTGCACTCAATCCCTTTGTCTATGTCAATAATAAGGATATTGAATAGTACCAGTCCCAGTAAGGGCCCATGAGGGATAGTAGTTTTTGTTACTGATCTCCTTTTGGACACTGAGCTGTTGATTGCAACTCTTTAGAAATGGCCATCCAGCCAATTCCTTGTCCACTGTATAGTCCATCCATCTAAAATATATCTTTCCAATTCAGCAGCAATGATGTTGTGTGGGATGATGTCAAAGGCCTTACAGAAGTCAAGGTAGATGGCATTAGTTGCTTTTGCCTTATCCATCAATGCAGTCAATCCATTGTAGAGGGCCAACAGGTTAGTCAGGTATGATTTGCCCTTTGTGAAGCCATGTTGGGTATTTCTAATCACCTCACAGTCATCCATAAGCCTTGACATAGTTTCCAGGAGGATCTGTTCCATGAAAATGCCAAAACATTTAATTCTAATGTAAATTTATCAATTAGCTTTGCATGCTTCATGAAGAAACACAGCATTGTCTGAATGTGTAGTGTTTCTAATATTTCTATGGTTAAAAAGCCTAAATTCCACATTGTCAGTTCAGTTGCTTGGTGTTCACTTAAGGAACTACCAATGTTGGTTGGTTTTTTTGTTTGTTTTTTTTTTTTTTCTGTCTAATAAAATCTTCTGATAGAAAACATGATATATCAGTCATCTTTATTAACTAGTGGTTGTTTCCTATTGTTGCTTTTCTTGTGGTATCTGTTTTAAATTTATTTTTTTTTCTCTTTTTTTTTTTTTGTAAAATAGAATAAATTCACACAGATTCTCAAAGGTTTGATAATAGAGTCATATCTGGTAGTATTTCAAACTGCATTTTCTGTGTTCTTTCATTAACATGACTGTTGCAAAGAGCAGTGATTATACAGAACCAAAATAGTGAAAGACGAGTTCAAAAGCTCAGTTATCACATACCAGTGATACATTCTCAGTCAGAGAGAGAGAAAAAAGAGGTCTTTAAATTGATGAACAAATTGATAGATTTCTAAATTATTCAATCTAAATATTTTGCCTAGTAAATACAATAGCCCATACTATATTGTACAATCATTTCTTTAGACAACCAGATGCAATAGTTTGTTTCACACATATAGAAATCTCCCAATAGATGTTAAAATAAAGTTCCCCAGTCATGCTTTTAAGAGCAATTCTGAAGAAACACTTGAACACTTCCAATTTCACTGAGGGAATAAACCCCTATATATTTTTCCTTTACTTTCTGACATCAAAAGACCTATAAAGAACATTATATAGAAAAATAAGAGTGGGAGTGTTAGCTCAAATAAATATTTTGTTTTGTAAAATAACTCTCTGTTCTTACTGTGTAAATTACAGATTGTAGTAACTGACAGATGTCTTTCACCATCACAGACAAGTATAGACGCCGAGCTTCATATTGAAAGAGAAAAAGGGTACACACCACTTTCCTGCTTTAGTTAGTGAATACTGCTTGGTATCTGAGGTATCTTGTGCACTGTTCCTGTTTGATAGATGCAAACATTACATTGGAACAAATTCAGAAATGAGGAAGAACCATAAATAAATTATAAAGGTGCTTCTTGATTCAGTTATGAAATCACAAAGCCAGCCAAATTTACAGCTGGTATATTTCCAGCTTGCAAACGAAACTCTGGTATAATCTGTGCTGGAAGGCATATTCCACTTGTCCTAAATTATGTTTGTAACCTATGTGGGGCTAGGGCTGCTTTTTGTTCCATCGTTGTAAAAAGTTTAATATGATGACCCCATCCTAGTTAGGGTCTCTATAGTAATGGAAGTGAACACTAATTTCTGTATTGCCTCGGGTATAACAAATAATTATTTCTAATTTCCTTCTCTTCTATAGGATGTGGCGTGTATCTGCCTGCCAATATTCACTGGCAAGTTCTGTGAGAGAATACTGAATCCATGTGAATTATTGCCTTGTTTAAATAATGCAACTTGTGTAGCTCAACAGCAGAACTATAACTGCCGGTAAGATTAGAAATTAATTTATTTCAATACTTCGTTGGATCACTTGATGTTATCCCACTGATTGCAGAAAGAGGAGACATCATCAGTCACAGAGAGCACAGACAACTATAAACTTTTAACGATTTTTAATTTATTTTTGGTGCCCTGCTGTGTTAGTCTTCTTGAAAACTCTTGAAGTGCTACAAGAAGATTTAAAACATTTAAGGAGTTACAAATTGTTTCATCATTAATTACGTAAGATAAAATATATAAATCCTGACACATTGATGACAAGTGAGTCAATTAAACTATAGGTACCACTTCCATTCACATTGTATCATGTTTATCCTATGTTTCTGAAAGGATAAGACAATTGTGTTAATTTCTAATTCACAGACATGCATTAGTAGGTCTTAGATTGATCCTTCAAGCAGAGTATTAAAAAGTACTTCATTCAGAAAGACAGAAAATCATCCATTTGAAAATAACAGAAGTGACCCAGTAAGTATATAATTTTATTCCTTCTTAAATAGCTTTTTAGATTTTTTTCTTACACCACTAAGAAGTACAATTTGTACTCTTCACATTTGCTTGGCTTTTATCTAGCTGCCTGAAGTAAGCTCTGCTAAGCATTATTGAAGTGCAGTAAACAACTTTCAAATTTTAGGATATTCATAAAAGCAGAAAACTGAGTGCTGTGGTACACAAAAGCCTAAAACACATCATGAATGAACTTCAAATACATAACAGAAGTATAGAACATGAAGTTACAGTCCATCAGAATAGATTCAGTTGAGAAGTCTGGAAATTAAAATATAAGTAGAGCTATGTTTACAATTTTCCCAAAGAAGTTAAATATCCCATACAATTTTATTTATACTTATACTTAAATACATATATACATACATACACATACATACAAACACATATACAGATAGATCTTCCCATATAGATATGTATAGCACAGAATAAGTGTTATAATTTATTTTTCAATACTTTAAACCAAGATATACGCTATTAATAATTTACTACTATATAGCTAGTCTTTTACACAGTATGTTGTGATGCCTGAGGCTTACATTTAAAAATATGCATAACACGAACAATTAATGTCAAGATGTAGAATGCTTTAATTAAAAACAAAACAAAACAAAACAAACCCCAAAAACCTAAACCCAAACAATTACCAAAAAAATCATGGCCCTGTGTGCAACATAGATTGAATAATTTACAGTTTCACAAAGCACTGGTAGAAATGGTCTGTACTATGAACCTCATTGTGCTACGGAAATTGGTTAATATAAATAGGTATGGAAAGGCATGGTGATTTAACAGTCTTTCCATTGATATACTATGTGAGAATAAGATTGGAAGTCATTATTCAGATCAGTATAACGGAAAGTAAAAATTAACAACCCGTTTATATTGATTATCAAGAGAATCACTCAAGTTAATAAGTAAAGCTAGGTACTAGAGGTTTTAGTTTTGAGCTCAGATGGTATAATCCTATTTATTACTAACATCAAGTGTTGAGATCCAGTTAATATCACTGGTGCTTAGATTTTACTTCTAATATTTGTGCATTATTCATGCATTCAGTTGTGCTATCTATGAAATAGATATTTGACAAGACAAGCAAGATATATCTAGTTTGAGAAATGGGATAGGTTATAAGCTTGTTATTTTTAACATTAAGAATGCTCTAAAAAAGGAAATTACATCCTAGAGAGAACACTATGAATAGAGTAATGAAGAGTGCATTCTTCAGCTTTGTACAACATTGAGTGCTTGGTCCTGTACATATTGTTTAAGAAAAAGTTTGGATAGTATTCAATACACATAGTTTTTCCCTAACATCTAAGCAGCACACTAGACTTTCTTGGTGAAGGAAGAGAAGAACTCCAGAAAGTGACTCATCTCTTCCAGAGAGAAATATCCAGGGCAGATGAGATGCAGGAGGTTCCCAGTGTTCTCTATATGGAGATATAGAGAAAGCCTGGACTGCTGTCCTAAAACAGATACTAAAATTGCAGACTTTTAACATCAGATAAATATGACAGAATTGGAACTTAGTTTCAATACTCAGCCTTAGTTTTGCCATTCAGGCCCTGAAGGCTCCAGTAAGAGATTGCAATATTTTTTAGTGTTCATTGTTAATAAATTGAAAAATATTTTCTCATTTTTTGTGAAAATAAAATCAGTTTTCTACCACTTAATCCCAAATATTTAGTAAATGTAAATTCTGTGTATATTTATGGCTGTATACTTGGAAGGAAGCATTTAGGTGAGAGAAAGCATTTTGAGGGAGTATGAATCATGTACTTTGGAGACCAGATTCAGTAATTTCGTTGTGAGCTGCAGTCTTGCCAAAGTCAAGAGTGCTGAAATGTTGAGGAGGTGCTAAGTTTTAGAGAGGGCCAACAGTCAGAAGGTTTTACTGGGTTTAGGATTCAAAATTCTCTTTGTAAATTTACATCTTGCATTAGCTACTTGAATAACAGAGGGCACTGGAAGGCCTAAAGGAACAGTGGTTTAACAGTTTCATTTTTTTTTTTAAATCACAGACTTGGAATGTGTTAATTCATTTTACCCAAAGAAAACTTACCACTAACAATGTTACTTTATTCAGGAGTTTTGGTGATGGTTATTCAAAGTTTTAAGTGGAGGTTTTGTTTCATTTGTGGTAATCATTGTCAAATATTGTGGTTATGACTATGTCTAGTTAGTCCACAAAAAACGGTATGTGTTTCATTTGGTTTAATACTACTACCTCATCCACTTTTACAGCTTTTTAACAATTTAAGTAAATGTAATGGCTTTTAACTCACTTGCATATGCAAATTCAAATAATAGTTAAATTAACTTTGTGATCTTTTTTGTTTTGTTTTTGTTACCTCTATTTTGTCTGCTTCTCCTTATGCCCAAGCTGCATTCTGCTTAGATCCATCACCATCTCACCTTCTATCTACTTATCCTTTCTTTGGGAAAGCAGTTGTTTTCCATTCTAAACATATATCCAAACAGACTCAATATCATTTTCTTCAGTTATGATATATGACTACCTTGTATCCTAATTCCACCCTTTCAGTCTTGATATCATATACAACTTTGTGCTGAGAATCTAACAGTAACATTCTTGTCTTAAATGTCAAAATTTAAGGTGAATTCAAATAGGCAGTGAACAACGATATCCATCACAATGAATTGTGATTGTTTACTTTGTATCTTCTTCTAAAATCCTTGTTCTTTAGGACAATAAGAAGTCACAAAAAAATGTGAAATAGTGTTTTGAGAAAATTTGTTCTGTTAATGTCATCTTCAGAACTTTACTATCAACTTTCTTGCTGTTAATTTAGTTTCTCTGACATTGGTATGTCTATTGCAAAACAACAAGAAAACCAAAAATAGGAAAAATGAGCAAATATAAAAATCAGAAGAAGTAGTTTCTAAAATTGGCTTACTAAATTATCTATTTTATGAAACAGTTATAGATTACCTAAATAAATTGAATCAAGAAAGCTAGGAGCTCTTTCACCTGATTTTGGATCATAGATAAAAATGAATCAGTAAAAAAAATGTTCTAATTGAGTTACTCAGATTTGGTTTAATGTGTTATTTAAATATGAAATTATAACAAAAGATACGACAATTTTTTTTTTACCTGACTTTTATATATAAATATAATATATGGATTAATGGTCATATAATATAAAGGACAGCAAATATGCTATCTATTGATACTTTTGTTTAGAGGGATAAATAAATATGTAACTATCTGATATCTTTGAACATGCTGAAATAAAAGGAGCTAAGTATTATGCAAAACTCCTTTTAGCTACAATAAGTGAACCGGAAATTTGTAAGAATAGACTTTGCAAGAATTTTGATTCCAAGTACTTGAAATAGTAGCAATATAATTATAGGATTTACATGCAGCATTTTTTTCAAGAGGAGGGTGAAGATTATGTAGTCCATTGCTACTTGCATAGAGTGTCCTCCTGTGGTTGTGTCTATACTAGCCTCAAAGAACATAACTAGAGAATGTTTTTCCATATCCATCTACTTCTGTCCTATGCATGGACTGTGTGGATGCTCCAAGAGGTTTCTGGTGAAATCCAGCCTGTTTAACACTTCACCAAAGGGTATTAAGGAACTTTTAAACTTATGGACATGTTGGATGCCTTTGTGCATCCCTCAGAGGCATAGCCATACCCACGGATTAGGTATCTTTAACTCATTAGCAAATACGGTATACTCAAATACTTTCTTTTAATGTTGCCTTACCATTTGCTATTGAAAATACATACTTTACATTTGTGTGCTACATCACTGTGAGAGGCTTCATGCATTCTGAAGCCAGGGATGGTGTTATTTTTTAAAATGGGGAAATATAAGCAACACAACTGAATCTCATATCCATTAGGAGCAAGAGCATAGGGAAAAAAGCAGCAATTCTGTATCATCTTCATGATTTCCAGTTTTTAGGCTAAGTCAGTAGACAAAGTACCCCTCAGAAAAAGCTAAAGAAACTTCCCATCTATTACTTTTGGATTCCTTCACAAACACAGATTTTCAGCTAACTGCCCATTTTCTTTCTCTTATACTTAACATCTTTTCTTTCCGTGCTACCAGAAAAAGCCTTTAGACCGAGGAACATGCTAACCCGGTCTGTAAGAACATATAAAGTCGATTTGACAGGGACTACATATCTATCAAAACACAAAAGAGAGTTCTTGAAGTTTGGATTTTACTATTTGGACATTTTGAGCAAGATATAAACTCAATTATTTTTTACACTGTATCAATATTGCTTTTGAATAAGACTTCTTTACTATCCATTTGAATCTCATCTTTTTCATCTCTGTCACAAAATAGAATGCTAGTTTTCTCCTTTAAAGGAAATAACGAATTACAATTAAGCAAACTAGAAACAACTATGCATTGTCCTCTCCACCAGTTCCTACCATTGTTCCTAAGCATGTCATTATTGACTATTCTTTGTTAATCACTTGTAATGATCGATGCAAACTATTTTGAACCTCATTTATCATCATATTTCTAATTTTCCTCTCTGACAGTTTAACTGACCCAACATTTCTAACAGATTTCTAAATCTTCATTTATAGCTTTTTATTAAATATTACCTCATTCAATATTGTTTTTTCTTTCCATAAGTTATATGAAGTATTGGTATGAAAATGCTTTAATCAATGACAAAAAATATTTTATGGAGAAGTAAAAATATCCAGAATCATGAAACTGATTTTTAATTTCTTGAAAACATGTTCTGTTCATTTTAAATAACATACAAGGTCTGTTTTGTTACTGCAAGAGCATTATTTAATAGAATTATGGAACATAATAAAATACAATTAATTTTTAAAATGCAAGTCCTATAAAATACACTGGTGTATTTGCAGTTGCATGCCAGGATTCACTGGAAAGAACTGTGAGGAAGTAATTGACTACTGCAGGCTGCTCAGCATCAACTGTCTGAATGAAGGATTGTGTCTTAATATAATTGGAGGATTCACTGTAAGTAATTTAATACATGTTAAACTAATTCAGTGCTCCAAAGTATAAAAGCTTCAGACAAGCAGAACTTGAAATCCATTCATTACTCTAAGAGACAAGAGGGACATACATTTATTTGTTTGTTATTTATTTAAATCAATAACACAAGGACGATTCACTTGGGTAATATGGATTTTTTTATTACTTTTCTACCGAGACCATGTACTATGTCAAGTAAGGGAACAGAAGAGTAATTTTATAGTAAAAAGAATATATAACTAATTGTAGTCCAGTGCTATTATCCACACAGATGATAATCACAGTTACGTTGCAGCCTTTAAGAATACATTGTTTGAATTGAGTGCATCTGTTGCCATTGGTTTTAACCAGAATCAAATTAGTAATTTAAACAAAAGCACATTTAAACTTAATGCAAGTTTGATGATGAAACTGCAGTGCAGTGAGATTGATTCCAACTGACAATTTGATAAAACATAATTCTGCTTTTTTTTAACTCTCAAAAGAGCTCCCAAAAATGTTGAGCAAGTTCCATCATGTACCAAGATTCTTCTGGCTGTAGCTTGTCAAAAGAGAGAAAATAATAGTTTCTCCAACATTAGTAATTGGGAACAAGTTAAAGGTTACTCTAAACAACCACTTGTTCGGCAAATAACAGGAGATGATCACAGAATCACAGAAAGGTTGAGGCTGGAAAGGATCTCTGGAGGTCATCTTGTCCACCATCCTGCACAAACAGAGTCACCTAGAGCCATTTGTCCAGTCCTAGTCCTATTACCTGTTTGGATGTTCAGACAAAATGTATTAGGATTACTGTTACTCCTTGTTTTAGGGAGTCGGAAGAGTAGTCTGCTCTGTAAGGGAAGGAGAACTGGAACTGAGGGTGACAACAAGGCCATCAGGGACAGTGTCCTCACCAACAAAGGTCACAATCCCTCAATACCCACAAGAACACAGCAGATACACAGATTCAACCAGAAGTCCAGCAGTCACCAGAGAAGTTCTTAGTGATGAGGCAGGTTTGCGGTCAAGCTGAGTAGTCAAGTCAACAAGTCAGAATCAGCAAGATACAAAGCTGGATACAGGCATACTGACAAAACAGTTCATAAAAACATCTAATGCAAAGGCCTGAGCTTAAATGCGGCGCAAGTAAGTGAATGAAAGTGTGGACATCTCAGAGGCAAGTTCTGTTCTCACAGTGGGGTGATCCAAGGTGATAGTGCTGGGTTGCATCAGAGATGACCTTGAACACAGGCAGTTAAACCTGAGAGAGAGAGGAAAGAGGTCACCATGGAAGAGTGAAGAGAAAGATGATTATAGACTGGTTAGACCAATTAGAGCCTGTTGATGCATTCAGGGTCCTGACAGTTTCTCTGAATATTCCTTGCATGTAATTATTAATTCAATCCAAATATCATTGCATTTCTTGTAGTCACAAAAGCTAAAGAAGTGTTATTTTCTCCCCAACACTTTCCATCTGACTCCTTGTGTTTGCTCATGCTCCTTGAGCCTCACCTGATCTGAAAACTGCTATATACAGGTGACCAAGGATTGTTTCCCCTCCTTACGCATAGGAACAAAGAGAAAAGGAACTTCCAGTCATTTGTTCAAAGTGGCCAGGCCATGTTTTTACACCTAGCTCTGTGTGCATATTCTAAGTCAGGTACTGTTGTCGACATTTCAGGTGTCACTAAGAAATTCATACCACTGTTGGCTGCAGCACAGTCTCCCAATTGCTGCATCTTGTCCTTTCCCTTAGTCCCTGATCTTAATTGCCAGGAGTGGTTGATCTGTTACTCGTTCAAATACTTGCACTTCCACAGATATATAATCAGATCTATAACAGATCTGTAACAAGAATTCTATTTAAAAGCACGGTAAAATTAGTGAATTAAATGTATCACATGTAAATGACAATTTCAGAAATTAATCAATACTGTATTACTGAAAGAAGTATATTGTATCTGCTAAATTCTTAATTCTGATGAAAATTCTTTTAAAATTTGTGTTTTAAGAAGATTTTTTAATACTAGCTATGAATATATGTTAACTAGAGTAATAATATATAAATGTACTTCAGCACAAAATTTGAGGTAATTTGCAAAATATTGTATATCAGATATTTATACTAATAAAGTACTAAACTTCCATACTTAGAAGAACATAATTCTTGCTTTCTTTACTATGCTATATATAATATACACAGAGAAGAATGAAATAGATAGCAAGGAATTCTGAGAATTTGCCTCTCCTAACTGTTGACAGCAGAGGAAACAGAAATACCGAGCCTAGTTCTGCTGCAGGGAAATAAAACTGTTCATGAAAAGATATACTGATTTTAAAAAGTTTATGTCTCCCAGTTAACTTACCTACATGATAGAAATATTAGATTCAAACTAGAAACATTGCTTTTAGCTCTTTTTAGCTACTTTTTAGCTACTATTTAGCTCTTTTTAGCTTTTTAGCTTATGTCCACTTATATCAAGCAATAGTAAAAATTACAATATAACAATTAGAATACATAAGTGATATAATTAGTAAGTGCAATGTGTATGACATATGCAGACATCAAAGTGAATACTAATCAAACATAAAAAGAAATCTAAACCCAAAGTTTTAGGAAAGCAATCAAAAATTGAGTACCAAATTTTTATGTAGTTAGTAAGTGTGTTAACATTTACTGTTAGACACAAGCAATATAGGTGTATAACAGTAAATGTTTTAATAAAATAATCCTCAAAAATATACTTCCATGACCAGTATAAGATGTGATACTTTCTTAGCAGACACTGAATTGGGCTATATGGTGGAGCTAAATGACCTGGCATAGCAAAGGTTGGATATTTTTTGTTTAAAATTTGATGCCTACAGAAGTAAATGGTATGGTATAGTAACTGATAGAAAACTAGTATGACAGGCCATTGGGACTGAAAAATAAGACTAAGCAGAGAAAGGGAGGAAAGCATGAAGAATACTAAGGAGATAGATAAAAATTACTGGAATTTTTGTTGAAAATATACATTACACTGAATCAGAGTTGAAAATCATTGCCCTTTTCTTTAGCAGTCAGTCTGTGGTGTGGCACCTTTATTTGGAAGATAAGCAGTTGTACATCAATTATAGGTTAGCTTCTCTTTGAATATACAAATGACTATGGATTCTGTCCAGCAATTTTTATTTTTTTTTTTTTGCTTCTCTTAGTTGTAACTTTCTTGATCCTAATTCATTTTTTCCACATAGAAAATATTTCTTTTCAGTCTTATCAGGAAATCAAATACTGACAAGTAATTTCAGAATTCCAGTTGAGAGAAATTTGGCTGTTATTTTTTTTTACGAAAGCAGATTTGGAAGTATTGAAACATTCAATGCATTTGTCTAAGTGGCACTAAACAGTCAATCTCCACCCAGTGGAT
>KL254510.1:0-16853 GCA_000699545.1 Podiceps cristatus | reverse complement strand
GTTTACAGCCAGCTGAATATGAGCCAGCAGTGTTCCCAGGTGGCTAAGAAGGCCAACAGCATCCTAGCTTGTAGCAAGAATAGTGTGGCCAGCAGGACTAGGGAAGGGATCATCCCCCTGCATTCATCACTGGTGAGGCCACACCTTGAGTACTGTGTTCAGTTTTGGGCTCCTCACTACATGAAAGACATCGACATGCTGGAGAGCATCCAAAGAACAATGAAGCTGGTGAAAGGTCTAGAGCACAAGTCACGGAATCACAGAATCACAGAATCACAGAATCGCAGAATGGCAGGGGTTGGAAGGGACCTCTGGGGATAACTTAGTAGCAGGGTCACCCAGAGCAGGTTGCACAGGAATGCATCCAGGCGAGTTTTGAATGTCTTCAGAGACGGAGACTCCACACCTCTCTGGGCAGCCTGCGCCAGTGCTCTGGAACCTTCACAGTAAGGAAGTTTTTCCTTTTGTTCAGATGGAGCCTCCTGTATACCCAGCCCCTTGTCCTGTTGCTGGGTACCACAGAAAAGAGTTTGGCCCATCCTCTTGATAAGGCCCCCTCTCAGTCGTCTCTTCCTCAGGAGAAATAGCCCCAACTCCATCAGCCTTTCTCTATAGAAGAGATGCTCCAGACCTCTAATCATCTCTGTAGCCCTCTGTTATGCTCTCTCCAGTTGTTCCTCATCCTTGTCGAGCAGCTGAGGGAATGGGGTTGTTTAGCCTGGAGAAAAGGAGGATGAGGGGAGACCTTGTTATTTTCCGTAACTGCCTGAAAAGAGGTTGCAACGAAGTGCATGTCAATCTTCTCTCCCAAGTGACAGGCATTAGGACAAGAGGAAATGGCCTCAAGTTGCACCAGCAGAGGTTTAGATTGGATATTAGAAAAATTATTTTCACTGAAAGGGTGATCAAACACTGGAACAGGCTGCGCAGGGAAGTGGTTGAGGCATCATCCCAGGAGGTATTTAAAAGACATGTGCACATGGCAGTTAGGGACATTATTTGGTGGTGGACTTGGCAGTAATAGGCTAACAGCTGGACTCGATGATCTTAAAGGTCTCTTCCAACTTAAACGATCCTATGATTCTGTTTTCTATAAATCATTTTAAATCATTATTGCAATGAATGGCAGGAGAACTTAATGACACAGATTATTCTGCTTTCTGGTATACAAATGCAGTAACAGCCCCCTGTAAATCAACTCTGATTTTTCTACAGTTTAACCTAAAATGCTATATTCTATTGTCCTGGTTTTAGCCAGGACAGAGCTAGTTTTTGACTGCAGCAGCTCCTGTGTTTTGGAGTTGGTATGTGAAACAAGGTGATAGAACGCTGCTGGTGTTCGCTGCTGCCGAACGACCAAGGACATCTTGCAGTTTCCCAAGTTTTGCTAACGAGCAGGTTCAGACACTTGGGAGGGCACAGCCGAATAGTTGATCTAAACTGGCCAAAGAGAGTGTTCCATGCCATAGACATCATGCCTAGTATAAGTGAGGGTCAGCCATTGCCCCTCAGACCTTTTTTGCATTGTCCTTTTTGCATGCCCTTTTTGCCCTTCTCTTTTGCCTTGTTACCCTTGCCCTTTCCTTTGGGTTCGGGTTCCTTGTTCGGTTCATTTTCTGTTCACATTCCTTTCTTGTTATCTTATTGTTGGGTTTTTTTTCGTTCGGGCCTGTGTGTTCATCTGTCTGTTCCCTCGCGCTCTCTGGGAGAGCTGTGGGGGAATATCCCTGCTCCCTGGCTGCTGCTCAAGCTGTATCGGTCCTCGGGTGGTGAGAAATTGTGTATTGTTCATTTTATATATTCTGTTATCCTTTTGCATTATTATTATTAGTAGTAGTAGTAGTAGCAGTAGTAGTATTAATAATATATTTTTATCTTTTCCTTTGCTGACTCTGTAGAGTGTTTTTATCTCAACCTGTGAGCTCTCACTTTCTCTCCATTTCTCCTCCTCACCCCACAGGGGAGAGGAGGGGTGAGCGAGCGGCTGCATGGTCCGGTTACCGTTTGGGGTTAAACCACGACATCTATAATATATGTCTCATCCTTACTGTCATCACTGGAAACAAAGGGCAAGATTTAATACACAGATAGACATAGGTTGTCTATCACATGGTATCTCCATATGTATTCCCATCCTATGATACCTTTACTTTTTTTCTGTAACTTAAGACCCTTATAGGATTTATAATTTTTCCAGGGAACAATAAAATCCCTTACTACCTCTGTTTCATTTCTTAAACTCAACATTCTTGTGAAATATCTGAACATAAGAAAACATCTAAAACTACTGAATTATTTTCTTCATGTCCTGGGAAAATATACTTTCCTTTCAAAATACCTTTCCCATTTTAATTAGACAGAAGTTCTCAAATATATATTCATATTCAGGAGTCATATTGTTATCTGAAAATTTCATATAAAAATCCTAATGCATCATTCTAATCTTGATGTCTAATTACACTGGTTTTGAGGGTATGCTGTAGAGGTCATTTTCAGTAGGTGAAATTTCAAAAGAGATTTGTATTAGAATAACTTACTTTCACATACCAGTCTTTTGGTGGATTGTATATTTTTTGGAGGTCTGTTCATTTATGGCAGGCAGAGAAAGCAGAAAAAGGAAAAAAAGAATCCAAAAAGTGTCAGCTGAAAGGTATATTTTGCTCACGTCTCATTACCACTTATGTATAAAAAGATTTTTGAAGAAAATTCCTTTGGAGAATTTTCAGTTATGAGGTGATATTTATATTTTTTTCCCTAATATCATTTAAACAGAGCATAGTAACTAACATGCCTAATGCCAAGGGCTGAACCTGCGAACTTTAGTTCTAATATATAATATATTCTCAATAGGAAGTAAGGGCTTTGCTAATTTTGTAGAGAGGAAGGAAAGAAATTGCAGGCATTAGAACAGAGAAATTGCAAACACTTATGTAATACTGCCCTTCTCTGATTTCATTACTTAATATAGCAAAGGTCTTTGGTTCAGTTTCTCAGAGATTCATACTGGCAGCTCTACACAAACACGCATCATCGAAGAGAACAGAGATGTGCTTGTAACAACTCATCACTGAGATATGGATATACAATAAAAAGTTATACCACATAAGTCACACATTCAGAATTGTACAGAAGTTATGTGATATATCTTTCTCTATTTCTGTCAAAAGGCAAATTACTAGGTAATTTTAAACTGTGTACAAAATTCAGAATATAGAATGTGTTAAGGTAGAACATTGCAAACCAAAAGAAATACAACAGTTTATTTTGTATCAACATCATTCTCTGACTACTTTGGGAAGTTGCCTGGTGTCATTTCATGCTGCTCTAATGGCAAGTAGAATTTGACTGTAGAGTGTTATGTTATTAGAAGTTCGTGTTTTCTTCACACATATGGATGAATCACTAGAATATTAACTAGAGAAACACCCATAGATGTTTCCCTTTTCATTGGTAGGCAATGTCCATGATAATTGTCAAAGGCCAAGGAATGTGTGCTTGTAGGGAGCTGGAGTGAGAAATCTATAATTTTGTTTGCATGTTTAAACAAAGATGTTGTTCCTAACCAATGAAAGAGGAAAGAACATTCTAAAGACAAAAAGTGAACTTTCTAAAAATGAAATATCTTAACTGTTATTGGGGTTTTTTTTTTTTTTTTTTTTTGAAAGGAGAGTAAACCAATACTTTCAGGCAACATTCAAGAGTCTGAAAAGACAAGACTGCAAAGAACCTGAGAGCTGATGAAGCTTGCTGCAATTCAAGAAAGTGGGAAAAGGGCAAAAGACTTTTTTTTTTTTTTAATATTATATTTTTGTGCCTCAGAGACAAATCATCTCTGGCTTGAATAATTAAGCTGTTACCAGAGAGACATTGAACAGCACAAGGCAGCAGCAGTTCTCCTGAGCTCTATTCAATTCACTGGCGCAATTCTAATAAATGGTTTCACGAACCCCCAGTTAGGACACTCTAACATACAGATTTTAGTCACATGTTGTCATAGGACTAACCTGAGTTTTTGCTCCAAACACTTTGAAGAAAGCAATATAGATGTAGGAGTGAACTTATACAACCGGGTGCATTTTCCCTGATCATCTTATCATAAATATCTTTTGAATCATGTCTTTATTTTGTCAGAATTGAGATGTAACTTAATTTTGCCAGGGATTTTGTATTAATGCAGTATTCAAGCAAAGTCGAGCCCCCCAGGTGTTAACTTTGTGGAGAGGAAAAACAAAAATGCCTCACTTTGGAAAATATCTGCTATGGAAAGTGGGAGGGAAAATGACCCCCTGCTGTCCATCCACTTTATTCACTTTGTTATCCTGTACATGAGGTAAGTGAAGCGACAACTCAGTCTGTTTCTGCTCCCTTTCTCCAACCCATTTCTCACTTACTAGATCGAAATTATTCCTGCATGGGCCTTGCTTTTACCATTAGGTAGGGCTCAATTGTAGGTCTAGTTACCACAGTCTTTCAGATTAATGAAGTAGACAGAATTTCTCTTTCTGGAAGGATATTTGAAAACACAAAGCTGGACCATGAAGTACATGTTTAAATGGTTGGAGTATGACTTTTACGTGCCCAAATCTACTCTTCCATAGGCCTGTGGGACTGCCATTATCTGAAAGAGAGATAGCTTTATCTCATGTGCACATCATTGCATCATGTGCATGGGGCAAATACCTTTAGAAAATCCCTTCAGTGTGAGATCTTAATTCTGTGAGCTCTGAAAAAAATCCACAAAAAGAAGTGGGAAGGCAGAGACATTGGCTTTGTAAAACAAAGCAAACAAAACCAATTTATAATGCAAGCATAGCAGCAATGACAGAAGGTCCCCAAATCCTTCACTTAAATGTAACATGCTGCAAGAAGTGAAAAAGCTACTATGGCTAAACAGACACAATTTCATTACCATTCCTGGCTGACTGTACAAGTGTCCCAAATTTCAGATTTCAAATTATGGACCTCTTAGCAGTTTAATAATCTGCTTCAATATTGCTCTGCTGTACAACACACTACAGAATCTCCAGGCAAGTACATATGGGATCTATTTTATCATCATTCTCCTCTATGTGTGTTACTTATATTAAAAAAAACAAAACAAAAAACAAAAAACAAACTAAAACAACTGCAGGCACTAACATCACTGAAAGAAACTGAAGATGTTACAGTATTGAGGGTATATAAATGCCTCCAAATGCCATATATATGTTTCAAAACAGGATCTTCTTCCTTTGGAAGACCTCTGTACAGTCCTTCTCTTTATTGCTTTAAAATCATGATTTTAAAGACACGTTTCTAATATAGGTGGGGTTTTTTTGTTGTTGTTTGGGGGTTTTATTTGTTTGGATTTTGGTGAGGTTTTTTGTTTGGTTGGTTTTGGCTGGAGGGAATGGGGGGTGGAGTTGTGGGGGTGGGAGAAATATGAATAGATGTTAAGGTCCAAATTCAGCTTTCAATTACCTCTAGGCAATCTCAGAGACCAAAATCTTGGCAAGACTTGGAAAATGAACAGTGGGAACATCATTGCTTCACTGAAGAGGTAACAAATAAAGCAAGAAAAAGATATTCCATGACATTAGCAAACTGCTAAATACCACCTCTTAAGGAAGGGTTATTTTGTCATGCACCATATTCTGAGCAGTCAGTGCAAAAGGTATGTTGCTCCTCTTGATAAGTTTAGACTCTTAATGCCTCTGAGATTAAGTTTGGGGAAGAAAGGGTGAACCTGGTGTGACAGATATGAAAAATTATTTGCGAAATAAATATAATTTATGACACACTTTGAGTAAGAACAATATTGTTCTAAATGTAGCTGCTCTCTATCACCATTGTTCACAGAGTCAGCGTCCAGGAACATGCAACAATAAAAAATGTGTCCCTCAGAAGGAATGTATCCCAGGTTTTACTTTGAATTAGTAAAGCCTGAGGTTAAAGTTTGAGATCAGAGACAATGGAGGGATCAGTGAACATAGTATGAAACCCAAGCAGCCTAGGCTTAATCAATAGTATTTATATGATGTATCTTACCACCTTATGTGCCTCAGTTAAATGGAAATTCCAGAAACTGAGGACACATTCAGGGAGAAAGAGTGAGATAAAATTTGATTCCCAGTTCCTTTCTTTTTTGGAAGAAATTCTAGTGGGAGGTAAAAAACCAAAATTAATCAGCTTTTGTTTTCACACAGAGAAAAACAAACAAACAAAACAAAACAAAAACTAAATCAATTATCTTTCTTACCTATATCAAAAACTGTCTTTCAAAATTTACAATTGAGATGGCTATCATCTGATTAGATGGATTGCTACAAAATTTACATTAAGCATGATTAATAAGCATTTCCTTCTTGACAGATAAACAAAAAATCCAAACGGGACATGAGGGTTCTACATTTTGAATCTTCTAATTTTATCAGCTACATTGATCTGTCACAATATTCTACACCCAAATTATTGGGAAAAGAAAGGGAAAAACAGAGGGAAAGAAAAAAAGAAGAAAGAAAAGTAATAAAAGGAAAGAAGGAATGAAACAAAGAGAGAAAGAAAGCAAGGAGAAAATTCTGGCTCAGCAGCAACAGATTATGTACTCTTCATTGTTTTCACCTAGCTGCATGGTGTTCAAGTACCTGGTTAAATACCAGACAGAGCATAAAATTATTACATTTTTCATCATTTAATTGGCCAAAGCCACAACAGCTGTCACTTTTTGTGTGAATCAAATTTCTGTCTCATAACTTGTATCAGAGCACTGGTACCTTCATAGTAGTACCATCACCTCTTTTTTTTAATCTACTTGGCTTCCTCCCCCACACCAGTGTTTTTTCCTTTTATTGGATCTGCCACAGAAACTTGTCTGGCTATTGATTCTGTAGATTATGCCAGTTCAGTATTGCAAGGTCACTCATAATTGCATCTAGATTGTTTTCTTTTCTTCTCCCTCCTCCCCCTTTTTTTCCCCAATCCCTCCTCCTTTCTCTAAGAAAGGCAACAGTTCTGAAAAACAGCCATGCTGGCATACTGTGAACTGGAATTTTACCAGTAATAAAATGAGTTGTGATCATTGAGGGAGAAAATGCGGAAAGAGAAATTAAACCTACTCTGGACTGGTGGTTTTTTGGGGGTTTTTTTTGTTTGTTTTTTTGTTTTTGTTTTTGTTTTTGTTTTTTTTTGTAAATTAGACACTATAAAAAGAGGGGCACAGAAAACTACTATCTTTTAGAAATAAAAGGTACCCAAACAGAGTAGATTTGTAGTAAAATAAAAGCTAAGGCAGACAATGTTTTATAGAACCAAGGGCCTAAAATTTTCTCCCTTTGGGATTTTGTGATGTCAGTGTTTTGTACTTCTCTTTCAGCTACCGACAGGGATGGCATTTCCAGCTTCATGCCCTCTAGTCACATTCACACCTAAATGACAAAGTCAGACTTTATACTTTTCTTCATTTCCTCTTCACAGTCTATAGTAACCTTACCATAGATCTGCAAAGAAGGAGAAGGGACATTTTCTTCTTTTTGCCCTCCAGTTATGTCTTGGGTAAGCAAGACAGAACACTGCAGACATACTTAATCCCAGCAGAATCAGCTGGCACTTTTACCTTTACCTTATTTACATTTTAAGTGTTAGAGGACAAATGTGGTTTCCGGAATCTTAATATAGCATGTAGAGGAAGCATGGTCAGGACAGTATGCATTGCTGATAATCTAATGGCTCCCAGGGCAGAGAGAAAATGATCTCCATGCGCTTTATGTTCGGGGCAGTCAAACCCATGACCAGTAAAAACCTATGTGCTGGTGCAGCAAATGACTTCTGGGGTGGTGTGTATTAAGCCAATACTGCCCACCAACTTTCCTGTGCAACTGGTCACTCATTGTGGCTTTGCCACAAATGCAAGGTGAGCAAGTTGCCATCAAAAGACCAAAGCGGCTCCCTGGGGTGAAAGGGAGCGGTTGTTTTTCTTCAAGTTACAGACCTGCAACAGACACACTGGTTGGACACCACATATTTGAAGGGATTGCTATACATTAACTATCCATTTTGATATATTGATTTTTATACTGTAAAAACATACAGTGGGGAAAACCCCTAAAAACTCCACTTATGCTACCAGAACATAATTACTCCTTTTCCTTCTTCAGCACACATTTGAATTCACTGCCAGGTCCTGTGGTAAAATTGCGCTTGAGGAGTAGGTTTCTGGTAATCATCCAGTTCATAGAAAATACCTCTCCTTCTGCTCCATAGCAAGTGCTAAATGGTTTGGAATGTACTCAATTAAAGGTGTATAAAAATAGTATGTTGGAAGTGCCTTCATTAAGAAATGCCATTGTAACCATAATTAAACAGATGATAAAATGTAATAGTCATATTTGCAAAAACAGATTCTAGTTTCTAAACATTATGTTTACTTTCTTAATACATTTGTTTGGTGACAGATACACATGTGTTCTGATTGGTCAGTTAAGTGCTTGAACCATCTGCCTGTCCTTTGGGGCAGCTAGCCAGACAACAGGTATGGTGTGGAGACAGGAGAGCAAGAAACATTGACTAAACCCCAGATCTATAACACAGTCCAGCAAGTAGCTGCACTTCCTTTTCTCAGGCATATCTGAATATCCAGATCTTTGCATGTTGAGTGCTGTGATCACACCAATTCTGTCATCTGGTGATACAGGAGTAACTGAAGTGAAGTATATATTTCTGGCTATGATTTATCTTCTACATAGCAGTAAAATTTATTAACTATTCAACACTGAATTCTGTAAACATGCAAACACTGGATAGCTAATCAAAATCCATATAGAACTAAACCTTGAGATTCATTACAGAGTAAATGTGGATCCATATTTCTAGGACACTTTTAATTTCTTTATTTTATTCCCCAAGCCAAGCATTTTGTCTCAGAACTCTTAGTCCTTTGTACCCAAACCCACCATCAAGTGTCATTTCCAGAAGAAATCCTTATAAAGTTGAGAAAAGTAAAATGCGCACAATGAACATAAGAACTGTAGCTTCTAATTTAATTTTGATCTTTTACCAAATCATAGCACATACTGAGTCTTTCCAGAGTACTAGCCCAGTGAATAGCAAATCAGTGTCAAGGATGCTTAGCACAGTCTAAGGAAAGCTGACTTTAACCCCAGATACAATCATCCTGGAAGAGATGCAGTAACAAAGAAGAACCATTACCTGCCAGCCTAGAATTAGTTTCTACTTTTCAAAACCAATCTTTTTCTTTCCATAATTGGCTTGACTGAAAAACCAAGACAATAACAAATTCCTTAACTGCTCACATCTTCCTCTGTACAGCTTCCACTTTTATAACCAAGGACTAAAATCCTACTCTTGCCTTTGCAATGCTACATACTCATAATCTCACCTAGTAATTGTTCCCATAAAGGTATTTAGAAGTAGACATTTTCTCAAGCTATTCAAATAAAATCTGCAATTTCAGAACCAAACATAAGTGCAGATTGCACACATTCAAGTATTTGATAACACATAGAATGTTTTTGTTTACTTTGGACTGAAGATCAGCCTCTCTGAGAAAGGTTTGGCTCATTGGTCATCAGATTGAACCAATGTGTAGAGTAGTGCAAGGGTTTTTAATTATTGATTTATTAAGTGATCTGAAAAGTTTACTTGACAGATTAAGGTTTTAATTCAATTGAAAGTTCAGGTAATTTTCTGCATTAACATGTTTGTTAAAGATTAATTCATCAGTCAGCTTCCACAGAATTATAAAATTTGATGAAACATAATTCCAAAATCCAGAGTAAAATAAGAATAAAAAACATAAAACACTTTAAAAAAAATCAACATTATTTAAAATTTTTAATTTTGGAGTCACTGCACCCAGATGACATCATTGTGAGGTATATTGCTTTACTGGGTAAGCAGTAAAATACAAGAATTTAGGATGAAAGCAAAAAGAAGTCCTACGTCTGGTTGTTTTACACCAATCAAAGATCCTGTGTTAAACTAGCTGAAATAATTTACTTTCTTTCAGACTTTCTTGGCTTCCTAAGATATGAAGAATCCTTGATCTCATGCTATTATCTTTGTTTCATTTTTTTAACATCACATTTTTCTAAAGTGTTTCCTAGTGTATTGCTGAATAATGATCCAGCTTTCCAAGGGTCCCAAAACTTAATGCATTGCTGACAGCGGATTGCTACAGTATCAGAGACGTTGTGAAGGAATTCTTACTTATATGTCTATGAGAAATGGGAGTGGTTTAGCTTTGGTCTACCAGCCCAGATCCAATCCACAATAACAATCATTTGCAGACCTTAGTATCAGATGACTTGTTGCATGGTGTAAAATTCCACTTTGTAGTAGTGAGGCCTGAGGGTGGTGAGATGCGGGGAAATAATTTGGTGGCAATATCCTAGATTAGAGAATTCATATAATTAGCTAACATAAAGTCTACTTAAATTCTTCATTTTTACCAGTATCTCTTACAGTTACCTGAACTGTTTACTTTTGAGATTGCGACCTTTATACTGAAATATTATCCCTTAATTTAGTCAGACTAACAAAAGCGTAACTCCAGGCACACTGGTACATAGGCACCATTTTGGTAACTCCAAACCAGTTTCTAATGAGAGCAGAACTTGCAAAATAATTTCTACTCATAAGGAATTGTTATAGAGACTTTTTTGCTATATACTTGCAACATTTAACCACATATTACTCCTCTAGAGCTGTAATAAAGTGTGAATCTTTGGGGAAGACATCCATTCTTGATTTAAAATTAACAACATTGAAGGTTGACACATACTTCCTAGGGATTGAATGGAACTACGCCAATTTACAAGCAGGTCAAGAGATCTGGCTTTTAGAATATAATGTACCTTATTAAGAAAAGAAACATGAGGACCCTACACATGAATGACTGCTCTGTTAACACTGAATACTCCTTTTGACTCTGATCTTGTGAGGTTTCTCATTTTTTCTACAAGGAGTCTTTCTAACTGTAACAAATACCGAGTCTCAGTGAAGTGCAAGCAGAGAGTATCCTTTCTGTTAAGGAAGTATATTTCAAATTTTCTTTTTTTTTTTTTTTTTTTTTTTCCTTTTTTTTTTTTTTTTTTTTTTTTTTTTTTTTTTTTTTTTTTTTTTTTTTTTTTTTAACATATAACAAGATACCTCTATTTCCCTCAGATTATTTACTCTTGTGAACCTGGCCCTGTTATAGGACATCATACATTTGCATATGATCTGTATGCATTATCACATAACTTTTTTTTAATACAGTATTGGAGATATCAAACTTGTTAGAAATGAAGACATTCATGGAATACCATGAAAACCAAAAATATCTGATTTGCTTTTGTTGTTAAGGAATTCTTAACATTTTATAAAAGCATGGAAGTGAAAATATTTTTTTACTATATCAAGCACTTGTTAATCCCATTTTACATCTATATAGATGTATTTATGTCAATTTTAAAATTAGAAATGTTAATTATAAACCTATTTAAAAGAAGTAAATGGTAATTATTTCTCACCGTCTTATAAATAAAGATGTTTTTAAGCTAAATACCTTATTAATTTAAAAACCATTAGAAGTATGATTATGGCAACTATCAAGATTACTCATGGAGAATAAGTTATATAAACCTGTAACTGAAAACTTTAACATTCATTAAAACTGTGCAAGTTGGAAAAGGTCTAAGTTCAAACACATTTTTATTTATATCTGAGAATGTCAGTTCTGTTGCTTTTTCTTGAAGTAAAAGTATGAAAAGACAAGGTAAGGAATGCAATAGTAGAAGAAATGGATGAAGGAGAAAAGTCTACTATATTGTACTGAAATTGAAAACCAAATATCATATGGTGATCTACCATTTGGCTAAATCAGGTTTAAGGATTTGTAACAGTTTTGGGTCAGCTGTTAACAGCTGTGACAAAAACCAGAACAGAGGGGCATAAAAAAAAGAAATACAATTTAAAAAGAGGCAATTTTGATTACCTTGTCCATCTGTTTTTCGAAGAAGGAATATTCCACATTGAATTTACTCTGCAATTTTACCTATAACAGTTTTAAATATTGTAAATGATGGAACTTTAACAACGTCTATTGCTTATTATTTCACAGATAACGAAGCAAATCATTTAATCTTTCTACATGTAATATACTTTTACTACTCTTTTATTATGGTCATATTTTTAAAATATATAATGATAGCAATTGTTGAAAAATCAGTTTAGTATATGAGCAGCTGTATGGGAAATGAGAGAGAAGTGGATTTGTGAATCTCAGTGCTCTACTTGGTAAAGAAAACTTGTACTATTCAAGAACACAATCTGGGTTTAAAAATGAAGTTAAAGACAATAAATAACTTATATTAACACAGCTTAAAAAAGTATTCCCTAATAGTTTTACCCTTGATCCCATGAAAATTCTCACACTGTGGTGATGGCTTTTCTACTGATGTCTCCCTTTTTTCATAATTTTCATTTGAGCACAAAGTAAGGGGGAAGGAAGGAACAGATATCTAATCAGGTATATGTTTTAAAGTATTTTTACTTGAAGAGAAAAAAAACCCTATAAATCAAAAATCCTGCAAAAAGTATTTAGATATCTAATATTATGGATTTAAGAATGAGACATTAAGATAATATTTTACAAATATTTTAAAAAATCCAGTCAAACCCGATCAGGATCAATAGGTTATTAGAACTTCTCCATACTACTGAAAATTGTGTCACTCTATGACAAACCTTGCTTCAGCTTTGTTGTTTTAAAGTGTCGTATTCCACAAAACAGACAGATATGTGTGAATGATTTGGAAAAGACAGGCAGTTCATTGTTTTCATAGGAAATTGATTTCTTTCAACTGTGTGTTTGACATTTGGTTACTATAAATAATTAAGAAACTGGACATTTTTCCTACAGTGATTTTCCTACAGTACTGGACTGCTGGGTTTTTATCAGGCACTTGCCAGCTCTGAATTGTGAAGTCATAGAAAAAATGATATATTTTACATGGGTTAGTATATTTAATGATAATCATGTAAATTCTAAGAGAGATAAATGAGTCTCTGACTGTCTCTGCATTCTTAAATGCTGAATGCCTCATAATCACAAGAGAACTACAGATTTTTAGTGCTTATTTGGAATAGATATCAGCAAAGGAAAACTTCTTTCTCCCAACTGTTTGTCAAAATCCTGACATAAGCAGAAGAGGCACATAACTAGTCATAAATTCTCTTCTGATTGTGTAAACATGGAATCATTGTTATACTAACCATAATTATAAGGCATATGGATATCATGTAAAACAGAATTTAGAAAACTGAGTGGCATCTCTAGCATAGTTTATCCACTTCTCTTCTTATACTACTATCTTCTTTGTAATAATATACATTTTACATCTGTGCAAGTGGATCCTTCTCAGAGTTCATTGTCTGAATTACCTCTTTTTTTTTTTTTTTTTTTTTTTTTTTTTTTTTAAACAAAAATTGCTATCTGTTGATAACAATGCAAGTGAGCTATTCATAGATATCAAGATTAGAGGCAGCCTGGGCTGCAGTGATCATGCACTGGTGGAGTTTGCAGTCCTGAGGGAAATGGGACAAACAAAGAGTAAAGTCAAGACACTGAATTTTAGGAAAGCAAACTTCCAGCTCTTCAAGGAGTTAGTCAGTAGGACACCCTGGGAAACTGCCCTCAGGGAAAAGGGAAGAGAACAGAGGTTTCCATAGAGTGCGAGAGCTCTCTATTGCCAGGTGTAAGAAATCGGGAAAGGAAGGCAAGAGACTGGCATGGCTTAGTTGAGAGCTGCTGGTCAAACTAAAGGGCAAGAAGGAAATGCACAGGCAGTGGAAGCAGGGACAGGGGTCCTGGGAAGATTATAGGGATGCTTCCCCATTGTGTAGGCATGGGGTCAGGAAGACCAAGGCACTGCTGGACCTGAACTTGGCAAGGCAGACAAAGAATGAGAGCTTCTGTAGGTAAGTCAGCCAGAAAGAGGTCAAAGAACCTGTAACCCCACTGATGAAGAAGTCTGGCAAACTGGTAACAACATACAAGAATACTGTCATAAAAAAATGAGCTTTCCAAGTTGAATCTCATATTTGTTTTATGCTCTGTCCAGGCAGTAAAAAAAAAAAAAAAAAAGTCCTGGTACTGAGACGGACTTACAACATAAACTACCATTAAATGTGCTGATAGAGGCAGTCTTTAAAAAAAAACAAGCAAAAAACCAAAGTCCTACCAAAAACCTACCCATTTTTGTTTCAGCTAGAATAAAGTGATGAGTAGCTTGCTTTAAGCAAACCAGAATAATAGACACTTCATAAAGGTACATTTGTCAGATTTTCCTGGAATCTATGCTAGATCATGGAAAAAGATGAATTATATAAAAATAATGAGTATTCACACGCAGCCTAAAATTCACAGACATTCTAGTTACTTATTGTTTGATTACTGTTGTCTCCACAATCTTTACCAATAATCTGTGTATCTAAATAGTCTAATATAAGACAATACAGATGTTTATGTGATGGTTTGAATTAAATTTCAGTTTCAACAGTCCAGAATATCACTAGACCCATTTCTATAACATTTAATGTGCAAGAATTTAAGCTTCTTATAAAGCGGTTTTGAAATTTACCACCTTTGTCAGAAACTGAACATTTGTCCACATTTCATAGTAAAATACACATTTCAAGAAAAGTCAAAAATTTCAAGTCAAGATCTTTGGGTATGGTGAAGTTTCTGATGTGACCATACAAGAAAGGATACCTTGGTTGTAAGAAAAATGCATAAAAGTGAAGTTATTAAAAGTTATTAAAAAGAAACAGAAAAAAAAAAAAAAAAAAAAAAAAAAAAAAAAAAAAAAAAAAAAAACTCCAAACCTGCTAGAGAGTTCCCTAGGGTGCAGGGAACACTATTTTCCATCCTGCATTACAACCTGTTATCCTAAGAAGGTAGTAGTAAACTCTTACTTAGGTCATTAACTGTGCAGGTAGTCACCTAAAAATGTTTTGCTGAAGTAATATTCTTACTGTTTTCTTACAAAAGTCAAGACAACTTCCTACCCTTAAGGGCAGGAAGGGTCTACAGAGGTATCTGGACAGGCTGGATCAATGGGCAGAGGCCAATTGTATGAGCTTCAACAAGGCCAAGTGCCGAGTCCTGCACTTGGGCCACAACAACCCCAGGCAACGTTACAGGCTTGGGGAGGAGCGGCTGGGAAGCTGCCAGAAAAGGACCTGGGAGTGCTGGTCGACAGCCAGCTGAACACGAGCCATTAGTGTGCCCAGGTGGCTAAGAAGGCCAACAGCATCCTGGCTTGTATCACAAATTGTGTGGCCAGCAGGAGTAGGGAAGTGATCGTCCCCCTGCACTTAGCACTGGTGAGGTGGCATCTTGAGTGCTGTGTTCAGGTTTGCGCCCCTCACTACATAGAAGATACTGACATCCAAAGAAGAACAACGAAGCTGGTGAAGGGTCTAGAGCTCAAGTCTGATGAGGAGTGGCTGAGGGAACTGGGGTTGTTTAGTCTGGAGAAGAGAAGACTGAGGGGAGACCTTATTGCTCACTACAACTACCTGAAAGGAGGTTGTACAGAGGTGGGTGTCAATCTCTTCTCCCAAGTAATAAACAATAGGACAAGAGGAAATGGCGTCAGATTACACCAGGGGAGGTTTAGATTAGATACTAGGAAACGTTTCTTTACTGAAAGGGTTGTCGAGCATTGAAACAGGCTGCCCAGGGAAGTGGTGGAGTCACCACCCCTGAAGGTATTTAAAAGATGTGTAGATGGGGCACTTAGGGTTTAGTGGTGGAGTGCTAGGTCAGTAGTTGAACTCGATGATCTTAAAGTTCTCTTCCAACCTAAATGATTCTATGATTCGATAATTTCCATTTTCTTGCAATAAAAGAACCAACATCTGCATAACATTTCACAGTCTTAAGAAAAATGTATTCTGAAAGAGAGCTACAAAAGCGACTTGAATTTCTGCAGTTTTCATGTGGACTCACTAATATGAGATCAGCAAGGCAGACATGCATTCATATTTCTAAACTGATATCTTGCCTAGGATACCCTAATGACACTTGATGTATCATTTATCTATGAATGAAGCCAATTATCTTCCTTACATATCCATGTGCTCTGACTTTGTTCTCAGTGGATGACAATAATCATGTGCTGCACAAAAAAGGTTCTCCTTTTCTTTTGAACCATAATCCTTTGCTCCAATATAGAATAACCATTAGCAAAGAAACACAGAGACTTAAGACTTCCTATTCAAAAGCTAGTGGTTGCATTACTTTGAAAACTGATGTCTCTGTCCATTTCTGTTTCACTGTTCCCATGGGTTTTTATATAACTGTTGTTCTTGATGTCTGCATTTTACGTATCATATACCAGATATGTTTGCTTCTAACAAACATGTTAGAGGAGAGATATTTTTCATTTTGTGATAGAAAGTCCCAGAGTGTGCTTCAAAAGGCTTGTTGTTACTCCTAAGTATGTGTTTGTATAACTACATATATATATGTATGTTTATGTATAAAAGTGAGGATATTAGAAAACACTGTGGTGGGAGCATTTGGAAGACTATAGAATTGGGCCAGTGTTAATCTTTAAAACTAAACTATACTGAACTACCACATTAACAGTATACTTGGTACTAAAGGTTTGTTCTTACACATCACCAATCATGATCACCACAACAATGAATCTTTAATGACCATATTCTATATCAGCTAGCGCACAACACCGTATAACTGAGATATATCTGGTTTACGGATATGGTCATGGATGGTCTTAGATGTCAAGACTGAGGCTACCATATAGAATCATAGAAACATAGAATGGTTGGGGTTGGAAGGGACCCCA
>KL254509.1:168210-204302 GCA_000699545.1 Podiceps cristatus | reverse complement strand
CCTAAGCCGAGAGCTGGGGTCCCCTCAGCAGCCGCCCGCGGAGCGCTTGCACGGCCGCTGTTGCGGAGCAGCGCTCGGCCAAGGCCTGCCCGCTTCGGGAACACCCAGAATAGGATGAGAAGTCGGTTCAGCTCTGGGAGCTCTGAGATAAGGAGCCATCCCAGAGCGGCCGCTCTGCCAGAGCTGTGCTGTTAGTGCCCTTGCTGTGGGAATTCAGCGTGCCGCTCTCCGGGGAAGTACGGACGTGAAACCGGCGCTTTGGAACTGTTGGACTAACAGAATTGCATAAATACATCATATTCTTAATGTCTCCGTTTAACTTTTTCAATGAAATGTGGAAAAAGGATGTGGTTGACAGCATTTCTGAGGGTTTTGCTGTGCAGGTGAGCTTTGCTTAAAAAAAAAGCACCATAAAAAAGAAGCACTTTCTCAATGGTTTTGTTGTCTTGAGGCCCAAAATGAGGGCTTGGTTGCTTCTTACCCGTCAAAGAGTCACCCAGAGTTTAGTTGTTTGTTTTAGGATTAATCTCTTCTGCTATTAAAAGTTTTCCCTGACTTTGATCTTTGATACGTTATACATAAACAATGTCAGAGGACTATTTAACTTTTCACACCAGTCGCGTCATACCGAGTTCAGTCTTAGATTTGTGCAGGGCCGCTGTATTGTATAAGCGGTGGAACGTAACTGCTGCCTCGTGTCAGTCACCCAGGCATTGAAGATATAAAGCAAATAGAGCATAAAGACCAGAGAAAGCTGAAGTTTTCTATGTTTTAAAAGCATAATTATTGATAAAATGTTGAGATAAACAAATTCTTATGTTTATAATACACATTTTTTACCTCTACACATAAGCACCGAGTCCATGTGTGGTGGTTTGCGTGGCAGTCTGCATTTCCTTTCATCTTTAATCTTTTGCTCCCAGAGGATAATGCAAAACTAGTTATTCTTGGGGATGTCTATGCTCATTCTTCCTCTATAAGATTATTTCTTCTACCTTTACAAATTAAATATTCACATACCTTCATCTTCCACATCAAAATGAGGAAAGTCAGAGAGACATGTAGACTGTGGAGCCATTCAGAGGAAATCTAGTGGAAAGGTGGGTTTGCATTATTTCTAGATAACTATGCCTGAATAAATCAGACAGATGTCCACATGTTATTTCAAATTGTCTTTTAAGTACACTGAGATGGATTGTGATCACGGGAGCATGCTGCATTGAGACACCGTGGTTTAGCAAGGGGCCTTTACGGCAGTTACGGTAACCAGCAATTTTGGTTAGCCTTCACCAGCTGTGGCTCGTGAGTGGTGGCCTAAGCCAATGTCTTTTAGTCATGTAGGACATAGCTTGGTGAGATGCAACAGCTCAGTTGACAGATGGTTTAACATATTACCATGTTAATGTTATCTTAAATAATTTTAATTTGCATTCTTTTACCAGAAATTGTTGTATGAACAATGTGCTTTTAGGCTTGATGTCTCCTTTCTTATTTTTATGCTTTCGTAAATAACATGCTTTGACGCAGTGTTCCCTTTCACATCCTGAGCTTTCATAAATAAGGTGGGCAAACTCTCAAGAAACAATTTACTGGCAAAAGACACAACTTAAGATACAATGGAACTAATGAGGAGCAGAATTCAAAATACCCTGGAGTGGAGGAGGCAAAACATAAAACATCAAGACAGGGCCCAAGGATGGTGCATCCTTGTTAGGGCCTGATAAGGTTGAACCCATGATTAGTTTGGACTTTCAGAGATGAGAAACTGAACTTTGCGTGAACGTAGCTAATTAACACAGTAAAAATCAAGCCCCTAGACTGTAGTTGCCCCCTACTCACAGAAGCCCCTTCCCCATAGAGCATGCACAGTAAACTGTGTGATGTGCCTTTAATTAAGAGACAAGAAATGTAGCAACCAATGGGAGAAGAAAGTAGCTGTGCGTAACTGTAAAAATACTGATAATGGTTTATGAAAGTGTATAAATGTTAACTGTATGTTAGCCAAAGTGTGCAGAGTACACCAACGTGCTTCAGCATCCTGTTGCTTTACAGGCATAACCTTATACCAGGTGGATGCTGCTTTTGCTAATTACTTTCTTTCTTTTTGAAGGTCAATGTGCATCAGAAAGGTCAATTTAATTCACGTTCACAATAAAGGTGGATAAAGGATTCTAGCAGAAGTAGTGTTTGAGGGTCAGTAACTTATGTTGTGTCCAGGTGCTATCTTATCACCTACCATAAATGTTATTTATAGTAATAATATAAATGAGCCCATTTAGGGAAAAAAAAAAAAAGTCTGATCAGGTAAAAAAGTAAAGAGTATTAGCTAGTGATTAAATCCATCTTCCTGATTAAAAGGCTAGTTAGGTGACAGCTATCACTAAAACCATCCTGCACAGATACTTCCATCTAATACTAGTTTTCTTAAGACTTTATGCCATTTAAAAACAAAATAAAAAATTACCTGTTTGACCAAAGGCTTGGGCATGTCACTTATCGCACTAGTCTGCCATACCTCTGGTTAGGTGCATATGGTAACCTTTGTAGCATATGTGTTAATACACAGAAAATATATATTCCAGTTAATATTTGGCTTCAGTTGTATCTGTGTGCATGCGTATGAATTTATTTGTTCAATCTTTTTTTTTTTTTTTATATATTAAACCATTGCAACTTTTGGTTAAGTATAAATGGAACAATGAAGTTATCTCCAGGTTGGACGCTTGCCAGCATAGATTAATTTTATGGCTTAATATCACTGGGTATACTATGTTTATGATATTACAGCTGTTCCTATAACTGCTTCATCTTTTCATAAATTAAGATATTCATTTCCTGAGTTTAAAGTAACTGGTGACAAAGATACTAGAATCTAATTTGGCTAGAAATCAGCTTGCTAAAACAAGTGATATAATGAATGTGCTGTGGGCTTTATTCATATTGGTGTGCATAATCTTTAATCGCCTTAAAAAATATGAGCAACGAGTAGAGAGTAAAACACTAAGCAAAAGTCTTTGGTTAGGCCACCATTCTTCAGAATGGCCTTAGAAATGAGATCAAAGAGGGGTTTAGGAAAGAAAATAAATGAATCTCCTCTGCCCCTTGCAATGTTCTGTTCATCTTTTATTACTTGGTAGTAAGGAGGAATAGAAATCTTGAATTAATTGGTTAATTAGAAAGATTTAGGTCAAGTATTTTGTCAATATGTAAATATCTTTTGGAGAGGGAGAGATCGTTTCAGTTCTCATTTGAAATGGGACAGTTGAGATGGATAGCCATTCTGTAAATCTCCGGGTCTTCAACTGCAAGAGAATTAAACCCACAAATTCAATAATGCTTATCATTCCTCTTTACAATTATTTTTCAGCTTAGACATTTGGAGTAATGTCTAAGCTTAGACATTGGAGTAATTCTGAGCCCAAACTTTTCTTCTATGTAGTCTTACCCTATCTGCTACCATTAAAATTACGCAGAAGAGCACTCTTACACCAGGAGATGCTCTTCTCTCCGTGGTAGACCATAAGAGGTCTTTTACCTACCTACGTCTGCTTGCACGGGTGCTGGTAACTTCCTGCTGCTGTGCACGGGGCGATCCCCGGAGCAGGACATCTGCGGAGGCAGGCGGTCGTCCTCCACCTTTGGAACTGAGACGCAATCGTGTACACAGCCTGCACTTGATGTATGCTGCATCCCAAAGTGTTTTGCACGGCTAGACCTATTCATAAGGCAGGATTAAACTTTGCAGAGTTGTTTTGTCCTTCCGAAGGGCAGTTACTGACTTCAGAACATAGAGACAGAAGGATTCTTTCCCCATTTTCATTTACATTTTTAATTTCTGTTCTTATTCACAGTGGATTTTATTCATACTTCATTGTTGCCAACACCTTTTTTCTATGTTGCTTAGACGAGAAGTTTGAGAGAGAAATAAAATGAAGAATACTTTGCTTTAACAAGTATGAAAAAAATAAGATAATTTTTTTAAAAAAAAACAAACAGAGAAGATCAAGCAGGGTTTCAACTCTTGTAATTCCATCAACTTCAGTGGGAATTGCAAGTAATCAGCTCTGGCTGAGTTTCATAAAGGCAGTGGAAGTGACTCTGCTCACTTAATAACCTTCGAATTGTGCTGTGTGGATTTACCAGTAGTTGATGCACAGCTGCTTTACAGAGTAGGCAGCCTAGAAAAAGAGATAATTAATAGTTTTGGATGAAGCCCATTTTGTGCTGTTCAAGAGGTGTCAGTGTATCTACCTACCAGGAACATTTTGGAAATCACACATTCTTTCTCTGCAAGTAATATCAGTTGAAAATTAGAACATAAATATTTTTGAGAGGAAGACATGACAGAAAGCATACTTCTAACTCGCTTGTGTCTTAGCTTCAGCCATGCTGTGTTTGGGACCATACAGCTGTTTCAGTATATGAAGACCTGTGAACTGCAGATTCAGGTTGCTAGCCAGGAGAAGCGAGAAACAGAGATCAATAATGTAGGAGATAGAAAATGAAACATTGTAAAACATCACTTCATATTTCATAGTTGTGTTAGCAGGAAATGTTTTTCTATAGAAATCTTTAATAAAGTGCAAACATGTCAGAGAAGGGTTGTATCTTTTAGCAGTGTCTCTCTGCATCCAGTATAAATCCGGAGCAGACACTTGCAAGTTTCACTTATAACCCTCATGATTTCCAGCGACTGTAAAAAATACAACAGTAAAGGTTAATTCCCTGAACACTAAAATCAGTGGGGCTGGGAAAGACTTTGTCCACTGTTCAGATGTGTATAAATACCACAGTGTAAGCAGTGACTAATATAACGTACTCTTAAGAAATGATCTGTCAAATTTACCGAATGACCGAAGTTTTCCCTGTTTGGTTTCTCCCTAGCCAAACACCCAAAATCTGGAATCTGACAGCCAAACTCCATTTTAGAAATATTGTTCTCCTCAAGTAGTGGCATTGGCTTCCATGTGAGTTTTGGTAGAAGGGAAAGATACGGCAGAGCAAGGCAAATTCTGGATCCAAGCGATAATCGCTGGTTGTTAAGATGCTTACTTGGAAATTTATCTACCACATACAGAACTGTGATAGACAGAAAATGTAGCCTTGAGATTCAGCATTTTCAGTGTTGTCTTAGATTCACAGACAGCAGGAGACATGTTCATTTTTATTTTTCATTCAGAAAGTATTTGTTTACGAAATGGCAAAATAATGTGAATACACAGTTGCCAGGAGGAGGAAAGATATGGGTAATGTCTCTCTTCTGTCTTGGCTCGATTCAGGGACATCTGTGACTTCATAGACAGATCAGCCTTCAAAAAAATTCTCCTGCAGCAGCTTTGCAGCACCCTCTTATCATGTTCCTTGATAACAGCATATGTGTGAAAATCATAGTCTGCTTTTTTTTTTTGTTGTTGTAAAGATGAAAAGTCATTTAGAAAATATAAAATATCACTTCAAATATTGGTACTTAAATAGTACCCAGTAACTCTGCTTCTACGCACATATATTTCCATAGATGCGTAATCTGAAGCCTGTGACTAACCATATTGAACTCAATGGTATGTTCAATGGTATGGGATTAAGGCTTCTTTAGATCTGGAAATTGAAATTATTCTAGGAATAATTTGATAATTTTTCCTTCTTAAGCTGTATGCAAATCTTTTATATGCTCCTGAGTCATTATGTGTAGAAAAAAAAATGAAGTAATAGAGGTAAATCACAATTTATGAGCCTTTGGGACACTTGAGGGAGTCCCTCTGTATTTACTGCAGAAACAGCTGTCATTCATCTGTGAGATTTACAGACGTGGAAACTGTGGAGGAAAGGAAAAGTATTCATTCCTAGTAAACTAATAATAATAATAATAATAAAGATGCTTTAGACTGAAATTCCTAGCTGAGTTTCTTGATTCTTGCTGTCCTGAGAGAGTTATTTTCAAATTACTTGTAATACGCAAACATATTGCTTGTACATGATAGTGATTTATGGTAATTGGAATACTAATGGGAAAAAATTCTTTGACTATTCAATGAGCACCTGTGAAATTATGGAATGCATGCACGCGCATCCCAAGTATTTGCCCAAGAGATTTTCTTTCCACGGCTGTGAGATGTGGGCATCATTATTTAGATATAAATGCTTTCAGAATGCAAACAGGTACTTGGTACAAGTTCATGGGACAACTGATGTAAATAGTTGCTCAACAGTGTAAATAAGGAGTTTACAATCTGGCTGTATTTCATTGTTTATTAGTACTTTTTATCATTTATTGGTCTTGTTTCAAATGGTGAAGTTAAAAGTAAAATAATTTCTTTTTAGAATAAGGAAGAAATACAGCACCATATGTTGTGCCAATGGAACTCTCTCTGATATAGTGCTAATACATTCCTCCCAAGGCCTCAAGACATTTACCAACATTTTTAGCACCAATTTCTGCAGTAATGACTAACTTCTGCAGGACAGAAAATTACATTCCTTGGGAGGATATGAAACGATCAGGAAAGGAAAGAGCCAACAGTATCCAAGAAGCTATTGAGTTAGCAGGATTTTAGTGCCAGAACAATTAATATGCTATGAGAAGTAAATCAACTGGAGCAATACGTAATAAGCAGAAAACATTCTTGTGGTCTTTTTGTAATATTGAAAATGTAAACACGTCAGTACCTACATTGTGCTAGTTTCTATCGAAACATGGGTTTTCTCCTGGAAGTTTTTTGGCCAATGTCATTGGAAACATTGATAACCAATTCTGGTTTTGGTGGGAGGAGTTATGAGCCTAGCATATAAAAGAAAAGACTAAACCAAAGCTTGCTGAAGGGAGTGACTAAAGTAAAGCTCCCTGTAGTCAATCAGTTTCTTGACTTTTGACAGTCTTTTTATCAATGTTTTAATATGAGGAACCGCTGTATATAAAGATGATGGGTAAGCTGATGCTAGAATAGGTGGGTTTTGTTGTTGGTTTTCTTCTTTTCTTTCTTTTTAGTAAGTACAGTTTTAAACAAAGACTGAAAGTATTCGTGTAATTACTTTTATGTAGTTTTTTTCTTATACTTCAATTATCCTGTGCCTGTTTTACAAATGGGTAACTAAGACAAAAAGCAATTAAACCCAGAGTCAAACAGAAAGGGAATACAATTTCAACTCTCCAGTTTCATTTAGGTATTCATTTTTTTCGACGTTCCGTGTTTTTAATAGCATTGATTAACTGGACATATTTGCATTTTCCTCACTTGTTGGCCTTTCTCCAGAATAAGGATCTGAGAACCTCCGAGACCAAGGTCTAACACGCTCAATTCAAAGGGGGTCTTTTCAGAATATTAAGCTGAAGTGCCATCAGGAAAGATCCTGACCATACTTCACTTCTGCTGCTTTCCAACAGTGGTGTCGATACTTTGTAGGCTTGGGACTTAAAATGGATGCAGATTATGTTCCTTGGCAGTGTGACTGTGGCTTCACAATGGTGAAGGTAACAAATGTTGTCCAGGAAAAATGAACAGCTTGTAAATAGCTCCATGGTTACTTGAACAAAATCAGCATAAAGGTGAATATTGGTGCAAAATTTATTAAGGAAAAACTTTTTGATTAAGCTTATTTAATATACTGGCATGCCTATGACATTAATAGTATCTTTTTTATTCTTTTTCTATTTGTTCCAATAATGAAGGAATCATCTACATGCTGCAGGTCATATCTGTGTTCTTAAAGATGCTTTCACCTACGAAAGTCCAACAGAAATAGCAAATCTGGCCTCCACAGACAAGTTTGATGCAGCCCTGGCCATTCATCTTTATAAAGGAGGCAGGCTTCTGCAAGGTAATCCTCTTTCTATTTTGCAATTAAAATACCTCTTAAACAGATACTGAAAGAGAAGAGAATGAATCCAAACAGTTATAAATGGCTATAAATGTATAAACTCGTATGTAAGGTAGCTATTCTGTTCATCCACTTCAACAAATGTTCAGAAATACAGAAAATCTTTGTCTCTGGGAGATCTGATCCAAAGAGGAGAGAACAAAATAAATGTACTTTGAAAGCACGTAGTGCAGTTCGTAATTAAGTGCTGTAACGACATTTCGATAAGAGCATTATATTAACTTTAAGATACTTTAAGCAAATGTGTTCTTCCAGAGGACAATGGCTTGGCTAAGTATAGCTGAGGTCAAGTAGAAGAAAGCAGAGAGGCTAATTTGATTTTTCTGCTCAAAAATGAGTCAGGGTTTTTTGGACGTGAAATAACTTGGAGATGTCATTCATGCCAGCTAAACTGTAGGAGACAGGATGTTATCAGACAAATAATAAAATTTTCCATTGTATCTAGCCATGTAGAACAAAATTTAGCCCGCCATTAATGATAGGCTAGAAGCACTAGCTTTCAAAATTACAGACACTGTCACCTACTGAAATTGCAAGTGTGTATCCATTTTTGAGATCACATTCGTATTGTACAAATCTATTCACTTGGACAAAGGTACATAATTTGATACTTTCATCAGATCTCAGTGTAAGTTGTGTTGTGCTACTTTTCAGACTGCGGAAGTCCCCCCTCAATTTGTGCTGGTGGGTTTTCAGAAAGCCTGAATGATGATGTCTGGCAAGCCTGTGTATCGTTTGTTACAATGGAGCTCTGATTTCAGTAGGGATCCTAGAATACAAATAAAAAACTAATTCTGTAAGATGATATCTGCTAAGTATTAAGTCTTCTCTTGTTGGAATATAGAGATGATTATTTTTGTGACAAGTCCTAGAATTGTTTTGGAGGAGGCTTATGGAAGGTCTTAGAACTATCTTTTTTATTTTTTTTTCCCCCTAAGGAACAAAAAATAAGGTTGGATTTTAAATGTTTACTGTAAAACTTTATTGCAGTTTTGACTTGCATAGCATTACCTGAATGCTGTTGTTATTAGCTTTTCAAAATCCCAAGTGACCTACAAAGCTTCATACCTGAATGATTTGCAAAAGCTCAGTAATTTAAATAAGTCAGAGTGACACTGTTCCAAAAAGCATCTGCAGTAACTGAAAGAAAAATAAAACAGAAATCTGTGAAAAGCAGGACTGTAAATAGTATGATTGCTGGGATGTAAAAGTTACTGTAGACTTCTTGAAAGAAGAAAGTAATTCAGAGGACATTCCTGATTCTTGTAACATTTAACCTTTCCATACTCTGTATTAAGAAGTACCTTAAAGAAATTTAGTGATTACAGTCTTACTGCCATTACTGCCGTACTAACAATCTTTGGGGCCTTATCACAGAAAATTTGTTTACATGATCGGGCATGTACGATCAACACATGTAATAGATGACATAATAATTATTTACTTTTTTATTTATTAGAAAGGCAATATGTATTTTAGATTGTGTTGCAGAAAGTCAATTTCTTGATTAGTGGTGTAGTGCTTTGATAGTGCACATTAATTCTCTTCACCTAAAAACATTAGAGTATAATACCTAAAAATGCGAAGGCAAGTCTTTAAGTAGCCAGAATGGCAATTACTCATTCATTCTTTTTGTTTGTTCTTTCATTTAGTAATGAGGAAATTAGCAATGCTAATAAGTCCTCATCTTACATCTCACTTAATTTCCAAATATAAATGTGAAACATATAGTATGTTTTCTGTCTTTATCAGCTTATTTTGTTCCCCATTTGCATTAAGATTTCCTTATTTGCTTGTTTTTAACCATGAATTTTAATTATGAGAGTTCCCTAAATTTAACCTGTTATTTACTCCCAGCCCCCTAAGACACTGTGGGTAGCTATAGAAAGTGTCACCAACAGTTTTCACAGCCATGAATGTTGAAGGTCAGTTGTGTTCTCTCTCACAAGGAAGAACCTCCATCAACACAGTAACTAACCTCTAGCATCCTGGCCATGGGTCCAGTGCTGAGGACAGTGTTGTTTGCTGAGTCCTTGTTCCCTCTCCCCTTCTGTCTGATACCAAAATGGAAAAAACAAAGCATATTTTCTGCCTTTCTTGGTACACAGTGTGCCGTGGCAATACAGCCTGCTTATTCTTGTTCACAGTCAGAAGGAAGCCTTGGCTTCATCTGTTACAGCTAACAGAATCTGCAAAATCCACAAAATTGGTCACCTTAATGACAGGTTTTGTAGGCTGTCTTACTGGAGCCTGTTTCTTTTACAAAACTGCAGTCTCATTTGGAATTTAAAACTCTGTTCTGCATGTAGTAATTAGCCACCATAACTCTATTAGCTTAATGTGGTGTAAAACTGACCACTTAATTGTTTTCAGTGCTGAAACATTCAATAGTAAACATTACTGTCTGCTATCTTGATTAGTTTAAGGGGAGAGCATTACTGGTAACTTGTCAGTTACTAAAAATAACCTGACTCCAAGAAAAGAAATACCATTAGAAAGAAATCTTACTCTACTATTGGCTTTTCATCTAAGTAGTCTTTGGCCATGTCCCTCCATGTAAGTCCAGCCACCGTTAGCACAGAAGTGCTACTCTACTCTGTTTTGGTGGCTTTACCCATATGCAAATACGAATTTATTTTGATGCTGTGTATCAAAACTAGGCTTTTACCAGAGTGCAGACACCACTAGGATATATATGCTTTTGTTGATACTCTAAAATTTGAATGTTGATAAAGTCTTACTCACAGACTATCCCACAGCCAAAATGCCTTCCTCTGCTCTTAATATTCTGAGCACTGTGAGGCATCCTAACCCAACTTTCATAGCTTGAGTGGTCACAGGAGGTCTTAGAACAACCAACTGTAAACACAGATTCATCTTCTGGGATGGAATTAGGCAAAACAAGGGTTTTGTTGCAGGTTCACATATACTGCCTTATTTAATTTGGTGACCTTTTCTGATGGTGTGGCTCCATCTACGTTTTTTGTAGCAATAGAACTGGCTTTGGAAGTCAATATTTGAAAAAAAAAAAAAAATCAGTAACCAACCTTGCAGGATGGCCACTCAAACCACTGTATCAGAATGCTTGAGGGGGCACTGAATGAGTGGCTGAGGCTAGATACCTGGGACCAAACCTTGCAATAGTGCATCTTATTAAAATGTGAATAACATGTAAAATGTATACACTGGTGGGCTGCTAAGTGTAGAAACTAATTGATTGTTTTCACTAAGCATGGAAAAGGCAAAGAAACCCTCATAGCTACACAACAGACTGCCATGATGTGAAAGTGCATAGTTATTATTATTATCAGTGCTAAACCCATAAAAATTCAGGTTTCTCTAGGTTTCTTTTTCAAAGGCGTTTGCTTACATATGTGATACAGTATTATCAATATACTTTTTCACTCTTAATGTCCCTTTCTAGTCATTACCTTGACATGTTGGTCAACTTCTCATCATACTCATTGCTTTGTAGGTAGCAGAATTCCTTTTGGAATCATCTTTGGTGGAACAGACATAAATGAAGATATTAAATGTGAAGAGAAGCATCGGGTAATGGGAGCGGTGCTAGGAGAAGCCAGGTAAAGCATATGTGGAAGGTTTATGACAGGAAATTGCATTTTTGTAATGGCAGGTCTTTTAGGAACTGTTCCATAAATGCTTGGAATCACTGGGAGATGTATAGGCCAGCGGACAAAGGGCAGACTTCTTCAAATCCCTATGATCTCTATGTATTATTTTATGATTCAGTGATGGACGTAGAACAGTTTCTTCATAAAATGTAGTCTGTATGCAGTCTATTATTTTATATTTCCTCCGTTACAATCATTTCATTGTATTTGTCCATGTAAGAGTTGGCAGAGGTAGGGCTGATAGTCTCTTGGGCTGTGAATTTTCAGAAAGATTCAAATCCCATTAAGAGCTAATGAAACCTGTGCTTTTGCTAACTAATCTTGTGCTTTGTCTACTGAATCATAACTATTTTCTAGAATAATAGAGCTATGCAGGTGATGAAGATATAAAATTCTAAGAGAGGTAAAAGAAATGAGAAGAATACTTAACCTGGGATTTGGCAGCATATTGCTCTGTAGAATAGTCTACTTTACGGGTAGACATTATAAAGACAGCCTTTGATGGTTAGTGTTACGATGGACTAACAACTTGACTGTGGTTTATTTGACGTGCTTTTAATGGATGCAATTTTATGCAATCAAGTTTTAATTTCTTAACAAAATTATTTTAGAGTGTTTATATTTATGGAGATTTAGGTAAAGAAATGCGTATCTAAGTATCTTCAACAATATCTATACACTTTTTATTTGTATAGAACTATCCTGGCCATGAAGTTACTGATACTTGGTGTTTAAATAGTGAATCTTCAGTAGTGTAGGTGATTAATGGTGAGTTAGTGGAGGAGGTATGATTACACAAATAGCAAATCTTTGTTAGTGGTTGACGTAAGAATATTCTCGTTAAATCTTATTGTAGTAATATTATTAGCCTAAACAAGGTTGGGCCCTTTTTGCCAAGGCCCTGAGCCAGAAGTCCTAAATGTTGCTCCAAGTTGTTTTTGTTTAAAACCTCTGTTTCTTAGTAAATTCTGATTTATGTTACATATATTCAAATATATAAAATATTCTGTATTAGAACTAACATTTTATGCATTAAGTGCTATTTGTACGTACAGACCAAGATGCCCAGCAGTTTGTCTTAAGTGAAATGACAAGAAGAAATAACTGGCATTTGTCCTGTTGCATCACAAAATCAAACCTGTTCTTGGAGGCCTCACATTTAGCTTGTTGACAGGGTGCTTGATGATTGAAAAGCAGGTGACTCAAGTATAAAGAGCTTCTGTTCTTTTTTTCTGCTAATATGATCCTTTGTCTAGATAAAAGAACAAAGAAGCAGAGACTGAAAAAAGTCTTTAAGCAAATTCTCTCAATTTTTTAGGTGAGTTGACAAGGGAGTTTTTCAGGGCAGTTTAAAGTCTGGAAAAGTTCCAGTGACGTGTCAGCATAGTCATCAAAACTGGTAAAGAACCGATCAGAAATCAGAGAAAATGACTGAAAAACCAAAAAGGTGTTTGCAGCATTTCTCATTGTTTCAACATCCCCAGAAAAGTTTCCTTCTGCTCGAACCAAAGGTCTGTTGACTTTAACAGTGTTTGATCACATCCATGGTGGGCCATTAAGCCCTTTTTGTCTTGGAAACTAAAGCATGTTATGGATATAAATCTTCCAATGGATGAAATTAATTTAATAGAGAGCTTAAGTCTTACCAAGATAGAGGCAAAGGCTGTCGCTTCCTGCGCAGCCAGTGTAGTGGCTCACTGACGGCAGGGATGGCTCTACTGCCTCCCTTCCTCTCCCTCTCCTTTCTCTTGCTTGTGGCTGTGTGACTCCCCTTCCTTCTGCAGGATTGGACTGCTTTCTGAGCAAGTTTAACTCACTAAATGGCATAAAATTGGCTTTTTTCCCCTGGGTTACTTTTCTACCACTTTAATAAGAAAAGTCAGCTTCTGGAAGGATACAAGAAAGATGTCTTTTTGGTGGCAGTAAGCTGCTACGGCAGGTCACTCAGCCTCATGGCACTATACTGTGACTGGTGACTTGGGTACTCTGAGGAGGCATCACTCCAGAATCGAGCTCTCTGTCAGTGAGAGGGGTCTCTGAGAGTACTAGGTGTGATAAAATTTAAGCACCTGGATTATCAAATCCAGTGATACTGCTTGCATATTTTATCAGAGCTTAAATATCTTGCTGAACAGAGCTTGCTCGGGATTCTATCTCTGTTCATCACAGCACTCTAGCTAAGACAGATAACTACGGCGGTTCAGATACGGCAGTGTGGATTTTGACTCATGTTAGCCACGAGGAATTGCATGCAGAATCTGCAGCAGGCTTGTATCTTGTAGTTTTATCTTTGCTAATACCACTGTATGTTCTAGCTGTTATTAGCTAACTTAACGCTGGCATAGATATGCTGTTCTGTCTATAATGCCCTATCAAATGTGGTAGGTAAACAGATTTTAAAGACAGCACTTAATCACACTCATTGAAAAATCATTAGAGCATGTTCTTAAGTCTTAGTGTGACTTGTAGTTGAAAAGGAACTTAAGGGCCCATTCAGAATTTATATACTTGTTTACTTTTGTTATCAAGTAATCGGAAGTTATTCTTTAAATAAGCGTCACTTAAATTTCAGCACTGTACAAAATGAAAATTATATAAAATGAGAATCTCTGTGCCCATTTGATCCCTTTACTGAATGTTTTTTAATGATAATTAATTTAGGAACTTGAAGTATAGTTTAATAGCTTGGATTTCTTATGATGTTTCGAAACATATTACTACATCCTTGCAATTCATAATATGCAATATCAAAATACTACATACATGTGATTCATAATATTTTTTCTGCTACAGGAAAAGTAACTCAGTTTTCTAGAAGTTATTCTGAATGGATTTCTTCTCCAATATTATCACCAGTATTATTCATTACATAATTATTAAAAGAAACATCGATTTTTTTTTTTCTTTATTGATTGCAGGGTTCTATGCAGAAAGTACCATGAATTGTAGATTACTTGTCCAGTACAATATACCACCACATTCCATAAAACAAAGTATTGAACACTGTCTAGCTTTATAATGAGTGTTTCATTTTTAATCAAATTCCTCTAAATGGTGGTTGTACTCCTCTAGGGTGTTTTGTTCTATTGAACAGTAGTTTGTAGACAGGAGCAACAGTTTTTTCTGCTTGTTAATGTGATGTATTGAAAGTATAATTGCAAGAACTGGAACGGGAGCATGTGCAGCTTGACAAAACAAGCATTTGCCAAAGGCTTTAATAACCTTAAAGCTGTCGAGTTGTATATGTGAAATTCATTGTAGTACCATAAAGCAGATACTACCAAACAAATGTATGGGAATAAGGTTTATCTCAACAAATGAATGTAGGAGTTATGATTCAGCTTTTATGTGACTTCTAATGAATGATTATGATTTCATGTCCTCAAATTATAACGTAACATCTGCAACGGGGAAGCACTGCTCTGTTGCGAGTTAGCAATATGCTTCGCCCCTAACCATTGAGGTGTCGTAGGGCTGGCTCAGAACAGAAGCATTACATTAATTGTATGAAAAAGAAACACTGAATCATGAATGTAATACATGATAAACTCTGTTTTGTATTCAGTATCTATAAAAGCAATTTAAAAAAAATTAATTTTGCTGAGCAGACACGTTATGTCTCATATGATGGAGGCGTTCAAACATTTCTACTCCACAGGACTGACGGTCTTCAGAAATGGTGCCATTGGTGGTTCTAGTTAACACTAAAGTTCCATTTAAGAACAGTCAGAGCATGTGTTTATATTTCATCACTACTGAAAAGCTACATTAAAGCCCAGCATGTTCTTAAGATCTCTCCTGAACAGGGATTATTCATTAACTCTGATTCCATAAAAATATCTCATATGACTTCTTGGTATCACACCAAGCTCCCAGTAAGAATAATTTGTTTATCTAGTATGTTTAGAAATCAGACTTCTGTGGCTGAAGTCTCTCTGTAATGAGACACCCAAAAATGAAAACTCTTCTTATCAATGCTGCTTTTAAATGGCCTCTGACATAACGCTGCTGTTATGTGGAATAATAGTGTACTACATACACTGCTCAAGGGCGCATAAGTAGAAGTCCAGATGAGCCATTATAAAGAGCCATAAGGGAAAAAGTGGAAGTAAGCCTGGGAATAGAATTTTCTCCCCCCTCCCAGATGAAAACTCTAACCATGAAGTTATTCAAGTACACTTATTTGCTTGTTCTTACTTTGGCATTATGATTTACATCTATTATAGAGGAGAAGCAGATGCTATTCATATACTGTTCTACAGTTCATTTAAATGCCCTTCTCATAACAAAGAGAAGTCTTAACTAGGGAACAGTGAAATTGCCCTTCTGTCAGTACACTTCATTTAAGTGTCCTTCTCATATCAAAGTCTTAACTAAAGAACGGTCAAATTGCCCTTCTAGCAGTATTACGTCTGGCTAGTCTCTTTGCCTTAAACGATGGCTGTGGTAAATCTCATTTCTGGGCACCCAATTCTTCCCTATGTATTATAAAGGAATATCAGGTGTCTTAACTCAGCACTGCAAATTTCATCTCCACTGCAGATGCCTAACGTTCAGAGCTATAGAGCTGAGTGTCCCAAGTCTGTGAGATTTCAGAGTTGAAAACCAGACACTGGGTCATCTTTCTTCTTTTTTAGTTTATTTAATTTTGTTAGTTTTGCTGAAAAATAACATTTTGGTCTCTCAGATGTTTGTTTCTCATTGACAGCTTTGACTATTTAGCGATAAGGAGAGAACATTGGGGAAAGGTTTAAAAAACCCCATCTGCTCATTTGAATTAAACTCAGTTGCAGTGAGTTGCAAATAGTGGAACGGGGTATTGTCAAATGACAATAGTATGAAACTAAGGGGACTTAAGATCGGTTCTTATGTGGCCTTCTGGTTGTGAGGAGGGCTATTGCAACTTGCAGTGATGGAAATGCTAACTCACTACTGCAGCTGTATATATTAATGTAGATAAACTGGGGGATGTTCCCATTATTGGGGTTTTCTCTTTAAGAAATCCTCACTTTAACTCCCCAAGACCTCTAAGTTGTAAAGCCTGAAGAGATAGTATTTGTTTTTACTAATATTTTCTGTTAAAACAAATAGTCTGCTTTCTGTCTTTCCATCTATAATCATTTTTATAAGCCTCTGCTCTTTGTTCTTACAAAGTTTTTTCTGAAGTACTTTACTGTTTTTATGTTTAAACACTTTAATCAGATGATCCCAACTATTTTTGTCCATTTAACTAGGTTTGCAGTGGCTTTCACGGTGAAAATGAAGGAACTGGCAGCAGCAGAGTGGGTATGTTTGCGTGATGATGGTGATGCTTATAGTATTATCAACTATGAATTCTCCTAAAATGTTTTCTAAATAATGCTAGAGAATTGTAATAATCTTCATATTCTGCATTCCTGTTTTTCCTTTCAGAGAAAGCATTTCATATTTATGTACTTTGACAGGTCAAATAGATCTGGCATTTAAAAGCTGTTTAGTATTTGAAAAGGGTATATAGCAGTTTAGGAAGTGCTTCTCTGTAACATTTAAAACTAATCACTGCTGTTGTTATCAAGTCTCCCCTGATGCCATATGCATATATTGTTTCTTTTTACATCATTTAATAAATTTTATGCTGCCAAAATTCCACTAAACAGCTTTACTTACAATAAGGAATTTGGAAGAATAATTTGCAAGTAGTTATTTTGTCAACACTGGAAATAGAATGAACTTCTTCAGGTGAACTGCAGAGCTAAAATTGAAGTTGTGCTAAGCCCAGCATTATGTGATAGAGACCTGTTCACCAGGTCTTGAAGGAGATGTAGCACAAATAGCACTTAACTTTCCCAAAACTAATCTCTCCTGAAAATAAAACGAAACACACTGTACAGAATGATATATGGAAAAATACTGAATAAAATTATTTTCATCCAACAGTATAGTGGTTAAATACATTTGGTAATGTATTTTAAGGAGATTATTTAGACAGCAAAGAACTGGCAGTAATAATGGTTGGATCTCTGTTTTTATTTAGTAGGTACCATTGCATTCACTGTATTGCAAGTCTACTTCAGACATTCAGTGCAATTATTTTTAGTATCTGATGTTCCTGTTTGAAAATAGCCTGGGTCAACATTTTCACCCTTCTGTGGTTGAGCTGATGGCAGACTGCCAGTGGAGAAAATTGAGGCAAATCCTTGAAGCAGACAGTCCTCAATCCTGGTTTCTGAAGAGCAGAGTAAGACAATAAAGAGCTGCCAGTCCTTTGAGTACAAGGAGTGCTTTTGGATAGCGCCAGGCTGCACTGGTAAGCTGTGAAGATCTGCACGCCAGGCAGCAGGGCTTGCCGATGCAGCCCGACGGCCCAGCTGGTTTTCTGTGCAGGGTTAGCTTTCCAACGAACTTGTTGGCTAAAGACTTGTACTGGATTACAGAGAGCTTCACTGAGCACCAGATCCAGTGAAGGGTAAACGGTAGCTATTTCACGGACAGCACGGGGCAGCGTAGCGGGATAAAAAGACCAAGGCAGGACCACCAGCTGCCAGCTGCAGTGAGCTCTGAGCTCCGCTCACATCTTGTAAAACATCAGCTGATGCTGAACCATAAATGCTAGAAGTAGAAACTAACTGCTGGGTATCTCTTCAGTTCTAATTTGCATCATAATATGATGGAGCTTGCACAGCAGAACAATTTAACAGTTAATACTTTGTTTCAGCATGAATTGATTACTTTTTATATGTTTTCATTAAAGGATACATGAGCAGACATAGGAGATGGTATTTACATTACAAATACAACTTGATTTTAATAGTTACTACAATGAACTTCATGATGGGTAAACATGAAAGGGCACAGCTTTCTGTCATAGATCTTATGCAAGAAAAAGACAAAAGTAACAGAGTATAAGGAGGAGAAACATATTTGAACTGTGAAATCCTTTTGAAATCAGCACCTCAAATGTTTTTAAGTACTTAACTTTGATTGATTTTACCTAAACACCTTTATGCTCTGGGCCTATGAGACTCACTCAGTGTTTTGGAGAAGGTCTGTGGCAGCCAGGGAATTGGAGGCGAGTCTGCGAAGTCCTAAACTGAAATACCACCTGCTGACCTGTGTCTTATATGCTGAGGTTTTGAATTCTTTTTTCCAGTGGTATCTTCATATAAAGGGTGAGAGCAAATGTGACACATTTACTTTCAAACAGTGAGGAATATGAATACATTGTTCCATACCTAGGTCACGGAATATTAAGACTATTTACATATTAACTCACACCAACGTGAACTGCATTATTCCTCTAATGTGTACTTTACTAGTTAGACAGTCAATTAAGAATTTAAATTACGAACATGTAAGCAATTATACTGTGCTCAAGGGCTGTATCTTCCAACAAAGTCTTTTCTGTTACATTGGATAAATTATCTTTAATTATGAAGTATATAATGTAGCATTTGTAATAATCTGTATTCCAAGTGAGTTTGAAATACTGTAAAAGGTCTTGTGCTTATGGTCAGTATTTTATTTCAGTAGTGTAAAACTGGTGCATAAGAATTACCTAAGCCAGTTTTATTAGTATTCAATTTCATTTTTCCATTCTCCTCAAGACCATTTAAAATAAAGAACATAACATAAAATTGATCTATAAAGTGTGAATACATCTGTACACCCCGTTACGCAGTATTCCTGCTATTTTCTTCTTGATGATCCAAGCCCTGGCAGGATTATATTTTCTCACCATAAGCCATTGAAGGTCCAGCAGAGCATGAAAGGGGATGCTTAACTTAAGCTTATTTTTGAAACTTAGTGGTTTTAGGGAACTAAAAGCCTATCTTCACCCACGAGTCGAGGCAGAGCCATGCAGGACGTCAGCTGTGGAGGCAAGGCTGGCTTAAGCTGCCCTCTGCCCCGTCTGCTTTTTTCCACCTTCTGTTTTGCTGCATCTGTGTCCCAGCGCTGAATGTCAGCTATCCCACTTGTCCTGCAAATTTAAATTCTGAAGTTGGCCTCCAGCTTGCAATGCTGTCTCTGCTTGCAAGGGTGTTCTTAGGATTGGAAAATCTGATATAGTTTAAAATTATATTTATTCATGGATAAGAGAAGGAACAAGAAATGTTAAGTAGTAAAATAACCTATTAAACCATTTTTTCTTGTTTTTAAATGCTTTGAACACAAAAGTTCATATAGCTTTTGAAATATAAAGTCCATAGAATATCCTTAGTCTCCCATTGTAGTGTAAACAGTGTTATTTTTCCACCACTTCATTTATGTGTGGATTTGCTGCTTGTTCATGTAGTTTTTGTGACTTGGTTAATTCACTCTGATTCTCAGAAACCGCCTCCATCCCATCTGTGAACTCCTTGTTGATGATTATTCCCCTTTTTTATGACCTCTTTTCTATCCATTTCTTTTTCCAGTTCATTTTTAATAACAAAAATGGACTGTTATGACTGGACAGTGAACTGGAGTGACAGGGGAAAACAAAATGTTTGCAACTAAAAAAATAACTAAATAAATGCTTCCTTGGCTTCTTATTTCCTGAGCTGACTGGTTGTCGTGGTTTAACCCCAAACGGTAACTGGACCACGCAGCCACTCGCTCACCCCTCCCCTCCCTGGTGGGGTGAGGAGAAGAAACGGAGAGAGAGAGAGCTCGTGGGTTGAGATAAAAACACTTTACCAAGACAGCAAAGGAAAAGATAAAAATATATTAATAATAATAGTAATGTAAAAGGATAATAGAATATATAAAATGAACAATGCACATTTTCTCACCCCCCGAGGACCGACACAGCCCGTCCCGATTAAGCAATAGCATTAGTTGAAATTCTTGAAAGAATATCATCTCAGACTGAAACATTCAAGGGTATAGTGAGCAAATCTATTGGAGATTACACCAGTTGAGTAATACCCTCCTTAGTTTACTCCTTTACAGGCATTGCAGCCAGTGCTTTTAGAGCAACTAGGAGCTGTCTCAACACAAAGCTTTACACAAATACTTTGAACTCAAACAAACTCTACTTTTTTCCTGGGGAGAGTTGTTGTTGGTTTGGGTTTTTTTGGTTGCTGTTCTTGTTGGCTTTTTTTTTTTTTTTTCAGTGTGGAAAGATCCCAATACTATTTCAATGTTTTCATGAAAAAAATGTATTCCACAAATTCTTGGTTGGAGTTATAGAAAGCTATTGTAATAAAAACATGCTTATTTAATCATCTAAATTAAATAACTCGCATAGTAGCACTTCAGGAATAACTTTGGAATTATAGTAATTGCCTCTTTTACTATAGCTATTTTAAAATAATTTCTTATGCAATTTTAATTTGGGAATATTCTGCAATAACTTCCACTGGCCAGTTTTCCTGTATAGACAAGTCTACATATATTTGACAGCAATTTTTGAAAAGGTTAGAGGTAAATGAGGTTCGTTTCATGTCTGATGTGTTTAAAAATTCTATTATAGATGAATGCAGACTCGTTTTGAAACCAGCTATAATTTTTTATTTCAAAACTAGAATTTTTTGGGGAACTAGGGCTGTTTTTTAGCTGAAAGTCTTTTTATTCAAGGGGAATGTTTTAATTTGCTATGCAATAATCAGGTTAAGGATTATGAGAAAGGATAGAGAGATAAATTAAAAAATATGTTTGTACTAACTTGATAATTGTGTTAATTGCAAAATTGATTCATTGATACTGTGATTATTCATAGTAAATGTAATTTATATTGCTGACTGTTGGCTTTTAGTGTTACTTAAATGTATCTTTCTAAATAGTCAAAAAAAATCATGCTGATGTGCTTTTTGTTATGCTAGTTGGATTTTTTTTGAAGATTGAATAGATCTTTTATGGTGAACTATGAAAGTTACTTTTCTTCTTCTCTTTAAAGCCAGATGCTAGGAAGAAAATATATGTCCAAACTCAAGGTGAGAGTTTTGAAATATCGACTAAAACATTCAATTATTTTTTTTTTTTAATCATATGTTTAGTACCTGTCTGTTTATGTAGGTGCCTTCTTTGCCCTGGAAATATTTTGCTGAAACAGTTATGGGGTTTGAAGTCCTGGCTCCACTGAAGTTGAGCTTTTTGCCTGTGCATTAGTGGAGGTGGTATTTCAGTCTCTTAGCCTAAAGTTTCAACTCATTTGGTGCTTTTAAGTTTTCCCAGATGTCTTACAGTAGGAATCTGAAAGATAAGGTAACACCAAGCTTTCTCCAAAGCATACGGAAGTTTTGATGCTGAATGATTATTCTCTGAAACTCCATTTTTTTAAAAATGCTTTCAGTTGAATTCCCAGCATAATGACACCCAACAAGTACCTAATCCAAAGTATATTACTTAACCGAGTCGTCTAGGGAACACTCAACTCAGCATTTTAGGTGTGATTACTTATGCTACAGCTCCCGATTTTATTTATCTAAAAGTAACTGTCTACAGATTCAAAAAGTCATTCCATTTTGTATATTTCACTTTCAAAGAAAATATAATTATTTTCAAAACTGTTATGTTGAAATAACTTATTGTGAGGTCTCTTTATTTCATACTTAGTCTATATTGAAGCCCTTTGTGAGGTAATAGTTAACTAAGAGATTAAATAAATTAATAAAATAGTTTCATTAGTAAAACAATCTTTAACAGAAGGAAAACCAAATAAATTAATATTCAGTTTAGATTAATATTTAATTTTGATATAAATTTAATTTACTTTCTTTGCCTTATGTTAAGTACTTGGGTCTCAACTGACCTGTATCTGGTTTGGAATAATATGCTCCCTCAGATAATATTATCTCGTATGTAGATTTTAAAAGGCCAAATTTAACGTGATGTAAGTGAGCTTAATTCCCTGGGTTGCTAAAGTTCATTCACTGTGTGATAGTGCAAAATTTTCAATTGAATTTCAATCTGATGACTACGGAAGGATTGTGCCGACAACTCGACATTGTTGGGAAGAGAAAAGCTTGAGAGAGGAACAGCTGTGTATGGAATTCAGTGTGCTTGACAGAAATACTGTTTTCTTAGGGCGAGACTTCAAAAGCCATAGTTCAGTCATCCAGAGACCAATCAAACATGTTGTGTTTCTTTTTTTTCAACACAGGAATTAAGACTACACCCAGCGAAACATTTGACTGGTACAGATTTCTACAAAATGCAGGTAAAACTCACTTTTTTTTCCTGTATTTACTATATTTATTCTCAGTAGATGTCAATGATGAAAGAAATTTAGAACGTGAAGGGTAACTGATGATGTAATAAAATGACAATGATATGAAAAATTAAGAACTCCAGTATTAGATTCAGGCAGAATATTGATCAGATTAGTCTGGTTAGTATACTACCCAGGCTGCCTCCAGATTTCTGGTCTGTCCAGGGCTGGGTTGCACCAAAAGATAAAATGGTCATGACGTATGGGTCAGTGTCCCTTAGAAGTTAGACCAAAGCAGCAATACCTGACCATGCTGTCTTTTACAGCTTTGTGACAGAAACTGTGGATGTCTTTTGCAGAAGAGCAGGTGAGGTAAAGAAGTGGTGAAGAAGGGAAATACACGTTGATGGTTTATTATTGGGTCTTGATCTAGGGCCTGTCTCACCAAAGTAATGGCATGCAAGGCAGATGACCCAATTTAAGTCACCTGACCTTTGCAGTGCTTTAATTGCTACAGCTGCCTTTCTCCAAAAGGAGAATTTGTAGGCATTTTACTGTGGTAAAAATATTTCAATATTATATTCATCAATCTGATCTCTGATAGTACAGCTGTTCCCTCTGTTACAAATGAATCCTCACAATTCAATTGCTTTATCACATCAGTAAATGTGTGTCATTATTCAAAACCATTGTCCAATTTTAAATTGAGCATTGTGAGGTTATTTTGTTCTCAGTAAATCATGGTGCACGAGCACAGCGCCATGAAGATTAATAATTTTCTGAAGTGAAATGATTTGTCACTTGCTAGCACAGCCTTAGTGTTGATTGGAACTCCTGTCCAACCATTTTATGACTAAAAGAGCAGTCAACAGATTGAGGAGGGGGGAGCTCCCCCTAAAGTGCATTTCATCTCATATATTAGAAGCAGTTTTTTGCCTAATGTGTAGTAATGCAAGAGTACAAAATAATGTACATGAAAAGCAAACTAAAACGTGACTCTAACATCTGTGCCTGTTAAAGAATAACTTGAAAACTGGCGTCAGATTATTCAGTATTGGGTTTTATGACTATTACATCTCATTTATCTTAGCAGTCTTGTCTCCATTTCCCTTTCTGGTGGCAGCCTACATTTTCCACTGCTTTTAGTATCGCACATGGAGGCAGGTTTTTTGGCTGTACCTTTGTACTTACCACAGACTAATTAGGAGTTCCTACTGAATTGTTTTTCGGGGGGATTTGCAGTTTCAGTGTTTATATTTCTACTAAACTGAAAACTATCAACATGGAAGGCAGTTTTGCTCGGAAGAATACAATTTTGATAGTGTAGGCTTGCACAATGAAGTGTACTTGAAAAGATCCCGCACTTTTATGCAGATAAAGCTGTCCAGTCTCGTTTACCTCATGGCATTTATGGGGGTGTTTGTTTTTTTTTAAAAAAAAAGACTTTTTTCATGAAGTTCTATTCCATGTCTAAAGACATTTAATGTTTTTTGTGGGAAATATTGCTCCGGATAACTCATGCTTGTATCTTTAGCAGTGTCCTTGAACTTATATAAATTCAGGAGTCCCAGAACTGAATGTAAAGAAACAGCATATGTCCTGAAATGCAAATTATAATACATTTGAGGCATCAGTGTTAAAAATCCTTTGTGATCGGGCCATACATTGTCAAGTTGTTCTTTAAAATGCAATAGACTCCTAGGAATATTTCAAGACTTTTTAAAAAAGAACAGACTTCTTATGAGTATTCTTTGTACTGATTTTTTCAGTCATAGAAAAGCCTTAACATTTGGTGCATGTTAAATATAACATCAGTACATAAATAGTCTTTAAATCAGTGTAATGGCTTCAAAAAGAATGTAATGGTATATTTAAGTGAGTGGCAGAGTACATCAAATAAATTTTACTGTGGGAGACTTCTCTCTATCCCCAGCCCCCAAATGGGAATGGTACTAAACCAAAAGCTAAGGAATCCCAGCTTTTTGTACATTTTGTTTGATAGTTTGGGTTCCTAACATAAATAGCAGTTGCCTAATACAAAGCGAAGCAGTGCAGGGAAAGGTTTTTTATTGTTGTTTTTATGGGTGCAATACAATCTCAGCACAACAATCTTGCAATTAGTATTTTTTTTTCATAGTCTCAGCAGCAGACTTGAGTCGCAAGGGTGAGGTTTGTGTAGTGTTAGTGTGCTAGATCCTAGCTGCAGTATTTTCAGTGGCTGGCTGTTCAAACATTTATTGGCTAAATCTACAAAAAAAGAGCTTTTAAAGTTAATTTGCATTCTGGTTAACAATAAGCTTCACAGTGTTTGTCGTGTGTGGATGAGAGACTGTAAACAACAGTAGCCAAACTAAAAAGCTGAACCAAGTGGAGATTTCAATACAGACTTCAAAAAGACAGTGTTCTTAGTGTATTTAGTAACTTGGACTATTTAGGGAAGTAGTACAGCCTGTGTCAGTCTGGAGGTCAGACCAGATGACCTTATAATACAGGAATCTTGATAGAGCATGGTCAGTTAGCAGTTTCAGATGCCTGTCTGTAGGCTTCAGAGGGACAATGAAAGTTCAGGCTTTTGCTGAAAATTGATTGACAGAAAATGACAAGACAGTCTAAGTAAATGCCTGAACTGAGACTGATCTTCTCTTAACAACTTCGCTCAAGGATGGAGCACAGCTACTTAGGATCACAGGCAGGCTTGATGCCATCACAGCGTGATGAAAGGCTCCCTTTGATTTCAGTGGAATGTGGCTGAAGCTTGTAAGATGTAAACCCCGATAAACACTTAGACATCATGTGATTAGAAGGTGTAGATAACTAACAAAGTCTATACTAATGAGCTGAGAAAGCTCATCTGCCCAACAGATAAGACTTAAAACTGGTTTCCTGGAAGGTGACATGAATCATAGGATTAGATGCTTATTGCACTATCAAATATAATATGCAATATACTTCTGTAGTTTGATTTTTCTGTTCTCAGATAATTTCTGATTCGTAACACGGCTATTTTCAGAGCTTGAAAAGTTTGTGTAACCTGTCATGACACAGACAGGATTTTACAGAGGCATTATATTTTCCTAAAACTATGCTGGAAAAAAGACCCACGTAAGAAAAACTAACTAGTAGAATTTCTGTAAAGGCCCATAGAACAGAACAGTGAACTTGAAATTAGGGCTTTGAAAATTAATCTTAAAATCTTTGATCATCTTTGAGCTAATATTAATAAGAGATATTTTGACTGCAGACTCTTTTTTATGTTACTGGGCAATCTTTGTATCCTAAATTATAACCTGTAAGTCCAATATTGGTATACTTGATAAAATATTCTTAACCTCCAGTATAAATTGGATTTTAAGCTGTAAAGGAATGCACACTTTTTAAGAACTTTGGCTTTGTGAGGTTGTTTGTTCAGGTCCAAAATAGTATCTTTGAATGAAAAATCACATTGCTCCTTTTTATATTTTTCTCTTCTCTAGAGATTTCAAAAACACCCTACAAAAGCACAATAGAGGCTTTTAAATAAGAAAAATATTTTTATTTTCTTTATTTGAACAAGTGGTGAGAAAATTGCTCACTTAAGACATTCTCAAACTGCTGCTTTACCTCTCAGTAAGCTGATGCTTGATATTACTCATTCACTTACAGGCCTACAGCTTTCGTCAGATTGAAGATTTGCAGTAATATACTTATTTTTACTGTGCATCTATGATTACTACATTTTCTTTTTTTTCCCTGATAGCACCTGGAGGGATGGAGTTAAATGAATCTGCTGTTTCAAAATCTGTTTAGATAACACTTCTACTTATTCTTACCTTTCTTAGAAAAACAATGTCATTACTAATGCTTCAGAAATTTTTTAGGCTGTTGTGTTATCTGTCTGTGTTCATGTTTTGCTATCCTGGCATCTAAGTACAGATTTTTATAGAGGCCAAAGTATAAACTGTCATAGTGTGTCATAATAGTAAAATAGTTGGTGTGACAGTTACACCGTTTCAGATAAAGAACTAACTAGGAGCCAATGAAATCTTAAATAATAAACTGCTTATTTCCAGTGTTGCATTATGAAAATGTTTTCCACTTTTAAGATACTTCATTCTCTCATCCTGTCTTAAAACTGAAGACCTCAAAACAGTTTACCAATAGTTAAACCCAATGCCATTGCTTCATGTCAAGCGATTGTTAAACCTGCTTGCAGATGAATGGGTAAGTTTAGATTTGAGAAACTTTCTCTAGGCCATGACTCAGAATCACAGCCAGCAGGAGAACGTGAATCCTGAGTATTAATCACATTTCATCTATTATCCAATGTATTTTGTGCCAGTTCCTATACTGTCAACAAATACACTGGCACGGCAGTTGGGTATCCTTTTGATCATGCAATTCCACTCTGAAATTTTAAGTGCCAGTGCTACATTGCGCTATTTCAATTTTGAGCAGTGTAATACCACCTCTGCCCCATCATGAAAAAGGAGGTGCATGACGAGTTCCATCTCGGTCTTAATCTGCCACTGCGTCTGACTCATTTCACCTCACCTGCAGTTCATTTGTTACCATCCCGTGGTCCTGCGTGGCATATCAGGGCAGCATACTGGCAAGCTGACGACAGGAATGAGTTTTCATCATTCCATCAATCGCTGTTCTTGTTTTGACCTCTTACATCTTGCTGAACAGGTGACCTGCTAAGCAGGCTGAAGACTGGCTGTGGCCAACGTGCAGCTGGTTTTTATAGATAAAGCCAATGTAACAAATCAGACTACAGCCGTAGAGAAACACTGACAATGCACGTTTAAAGGAGCATCTCTTACTGACATTAAAGAATTATTTTTGACCCTGAAGGAGATGTTGGTTACAGTGGCAAGACTTGACTTGCATTCACTGTATAGTGATTCTGAAGGATGGCTGGAAAACATGTACCCTGCAGTCTGTCTTTTTGTTTGTTTGTTTGTTTTTTAATGCCAGTGATTATGTACAAATCTTTCCATTTTGTATTTTCTTTGCAAAGCAAACAGAAGGGTGCATGAGCTAAGAGATAATGAAGCACAGTGTGCTGTTTCAAATCTTTGCTTTTGTAACACTAACAGAAATGGGGTGAAACAGACACAAGCATTTTTTTTGTTATTTGGGTGTTTGCATGTCATTCGAACAAGATAGTGACACAGCGAATGTATCAAAAGAGCGAAGCAGTTCATTGTGCCCTATTGATGTATTTCCATTTCAGAACTGAATCACACGAGGCAGTAGTATCTTATTACAGATTAAGTAGCCTATCTAGGGAAGGCAGAATGACAGCAAAAATTCATATACTGAAGTCTTGCTTAAGCTCAAGGAAAAAGAAAAACCGTTGTCTTTCAAATACCAGTTTTCACCCAGCTGATGGCTATAGCTGGTAAATGCAGCTATTGCAGTTATTCTCTTAATATTTTCCCCTTTTCAGCATTCTTGTGAGGACAAAGCATACAAAAATGGCTGCTTTCTTGTACGAATGGCTACCTTTTTTTTTTTTTTCCCCCCACAGCAGGGATGATAGCAAGGCTTGAGAAAGCAACAGGTGAGAAAAAAACTGGTGCAGGCATCATCTTGATGTGTGAATTTAACTATTTTCAGTGAATGACAGAAAGCTAAGAAGATACCAAATGCTGCTGAAGTTTGATGTTAAGTAGAGAATGAGTAAACCCATAGCACTAAACAGTGGCAGTCACGTGCTGGTAATGCCGTCTTCTCGGGAATGTCTTTATGGAAGTGGATTGAGTGGGGAAAGTCTGCCTGTAAACATGAATTAGGTGATAACTAGGATCTACAGCATGCAATAAAATAAAACCACAACTGATTCTCACTTCACTAAATTGAATGGCAGAGGCAAATCCTTTTTTGACTAGCCCTTCTATAACAGTTTTTGGAAATGCCATGTATGATCCAGTCTGTAGTCCAGTGTACCCAATATCTTCTGTTTCAGAGAAAAGTGCATAAAATTTCGTGAAGGACAAGTAGGGCTTTGTAAAGTTGCATGAAGGGGATAGTCTGCAGTGAGAGTTCAAGCCTTGTGATTGTCTCTTCAAAATAATAAAGGTCAAACAAGTGGGCTATTTTCATTAATAAATATTATTTTAGGTAATTTCACTAGTGAAATAATTAGACAGTTATTGATGAGACTCTTGGGAGAAGTACCTTTAAATGCCACAGGAACTGACTGGCAAAATCCAAATTAGAAAGTGCAATTACTGTCTGTAGGGCCAGTTTCCCGTTTCTCTTTTGAGCTAAGGATTGCGTGCAGGGAGCAGCATGGCAGTCAGGACCGCATGGAGTCGGACTGTTGGGGCTTGTCGTTGTCAGGGCACTTTAATCCCTTAGCAAATAAAACAAAAAAATTGAAAGCTATAAGGTAGAAACAAAAAGGTGTTAAGAGATAAAAAGAAGCAGTTATTTCAATCATAGTTCATATTGGTTAGGGTACTGTCACAGCAAGAGGGCAATAATTCTATAGTTTCCATCTGAGAACGGGGAGACCTGATTTCTCACGACTGCCTGACTGAGCTTTCAGCGCTAACTTTAAGTTTGTTCTGAAATAGCCGGAGCTGAACATCGATAGGTGGGAGTTCATAATTTAAAATTAATATTTGTACCATATGGATAGTTAAAATGTAATCTCAATTTTGCTGACACTTTTTAGTAATTTGTTTTGTGTGAGTTTATGTCATGAATTGAAACCACTGCTGCGTGTCTTAAAACCAAACAGTATTAATGGCCCATTGCACCAGAAGAATGGCTTTTTCAATCCAATTGTTTGTGTATTATAAATTACAAATTACTTCTTGGTCCAATAACGAGTAAAATATTACTTACCGTGTCTGCTGCAGCCACTCTTGACAGCTCAAGCTGTTTAAGTTAAATGAAACAGACTCAATAATGAACCCTGTGACAGGGAACATTTAAAAGTCCTTGAACTGGATTTTAATTTTAAAAGCAATAGCACTTGAGTATGTTGTGAATCACCACCCTTTTGATTCCCCTCATCCCCCAAAATAGGGGTTTGATGCAGAGCTCGTGTTAATCCAGTTCCTTGACGTGAGGGGGGATATTCCTGACACATTTCTTCCAGGGCCTGGAGCAGATCCCACAGTTACATTTCCTCATGGTGTTACAGAACTTAAGCTGGTACCAAGTTTGGGTGGTCTTAAATTGCAAATTGCAGCAATTCAGTGATGCCGCATAAGCAGCTGAGTTGTTCTTGCAACTGGTGGAGAGTGGAAGGGGAAGGGAGGGGAGGCCTCAGAGCAGGGAGCTCCGCAGTGTTCGGCAGCAGCAGATCTCCGTGCCACCGCCCCGGTCCTGCTGCCTTCCTCTGGTAATCACAGACCCCGGGGACAGTCACTCGGGCCATGCAGCCCAGCCCTCCTGGCCGCTGGGTGACCCACGCAGGATGTCCCACAGGCAGCCAGCTGCTGGAGAGCAGCAGTTTGATGCCCCTTGTTGAATTGCCTACGTCATCCATCCTCGCCGTAAGCTCAGTAAATAGGTGAACTGAAGGACAGCAAACTGATTTGTTCAATACAGTAAATCAAATATGAACATTTCAACCCCTCTAGCGTTTATTAAATTATGTTGTTGTTATGTGTGGTCATTCAGCAATTTGTGAATGATGTTTTACTATAAACACATTTTACCAAAGTCCATCACATAGTGACCCTTCTCCAGAAGTATGTTCTGAATTAGTTGTGCTTTCATAGAGCTGATGGCAACTGCAATGTCAATACATCAGATCTTCTTTTTCTAATATAGCCTACAAAATTATTTTTGAGTTCTTGTTGCGTATTTGCAAGAGAGATTTTTCAATGTTAAAAACTCCCATGTTGAGATTTTTTCCCAAATTATTTTTTATTTGTGTTTATTAGCAATAAGGTTAAAATAAATGCCTTGCAGTAATTTAACTTATGGTTAATTATTCTGTAGCAGTGCTGGCATATTAGGGATAGATAACTATGGGACATTTACCTGATCTTTTATAACAAAAAGTGTCAGATCAAGAGCTCTAATCCTTACAGCCATTGATTAACTAAACCTCACAGGACCCTTGAAACAGGTGTTATTATATGGATGCAGTTGTTTTCTTCTTATGGGTAGAAAAATTGAGAAACACACTGATTTGTGTGGTTGCCTATTCAGTCAAAGCTGGCTTCTGGTGTTCAAGAATAATAGCCACTGTCCATTCCTCCAAATCCTGCACATTCACTGCCTCTGGAAATAAACTCCTGTGCCCTCTGAAATGATCTGCATAACTAAGTTCTTAACTGAGTTGATTTGAGGATTGGTGTGAGAGCAATAAACAGTGGGAACAGTAATGGGAATTTTTCAGAATCCACCCTATTACTGCTTTTACCACTCTATGTGCTTATTCATGGAACAATTTGGAGTGTTCAGCTTCTTTATCTGCATTCAGACTTCTTAAATTATTTGTTACAGACATTGCTACAGATGGAAGCAGCGTACACCTGTTCCTGTTGATATGTGGACTTCGAAGAGTCAAAGACCCTCTGTATTTAGTAGATGTATTTTCAGGTAGGTATCTGCTATTTGAATACCCTTGCTTTGTCCCTGGATTCAGAAGCTTTTCTTTTCATGTTTCTGAGTTTGGCATAAGGTGTTTTATTCATTGCAGAAAACTTCATAATATATTTACATTAAAAAAAAAAAAATGCTTATGGAACCATTGATCTGTTCAACACATTATTTCTGACCTCCATCTTTTCCAGCCTGCTGGGAATAACAGAGCATTGAAATCAAAGCAGTATTTGATAATTATACTTGCTGGGAAAACTATTTTGCTGTTACATACAATATTGATGGAAGACAAAAGAAGAGTTCACCTTCTTTAAAATAACTTTTATCTTGCTGTCCTGTGGCTGTTACACTGATTTGCATGTATGCTAATTAATATAATTGAAGTCACAAGCAAATTTCTACTACCCACCATTACAGCTCACCACTGAAACTAGGCTGAAGTTTTCTCATGATGTAGGTGAATGTTTTGCCTGGTTATGTGTGTGTCTATTAGGTTCAGGTATTCCACGTAAAAATTAAGCCTCCGCTGTTCAGTTTACTTTTCTGAGCTTTTTACCAACTTCTGAGGCTTAGTAACAAACATAGTTAACGGATGTATTGAAGTGAAGTAAATAGTTTTCTTCTATTTTGGTATTGGAAGAGTGGCAGATTTCTCTTACACACACGATAGCTAAGTATTAATTGTAATGATTGCAGTTGCTTCCACACATTTCTTTACATGGGAGGAAAAATTGAAATAATTTTGTCTTAGTGGCCAGAGCCACTGCAATCTATAGAGCATTATTCTCTTGAGATGATTCAAAATTAATATCTGAGCTTAGTTAAATAACCCTTGAATGATAAAAGACTGCATGAAGCAGAAATGCTAAATATTAACTTTCAGATATGCTAATCAGTAGAATTCTGAGGAGTAATTTGAGGGCTGAGCATGAAATGCGATGCACATTCAGTCTTTTTAGTACTAATACGTTTGCATAATTCTTCTTTATTCATGAAGCTATTTACATTGATTTCAGAGAAAGATTTAAATTAAATTAAAAATTTTGATTAATAAGAAAGATGCTCCTCTTCTGTTTTAGATTGGCACAGAAAGGATCCCAGTGTACATCTGGGCATAATTGGATTAGCAGTAAGTTGCTCTTCTAATTTTATTTTATTTGTAAGTTTATTCCTAAATACTTCCATTTACTCGCATCTGAGATACCACAATAACTCTTTCCAAATCAGAGGACTTCTAACTGTTACAAAGGTAAGAAGGTACAAACCTAGCAGTTGTAAAGGCTGTTCACAACAGGTCTGAACGGTGGAAGTGGAAGCGATTCCAGGGCTCTGGCTTCCAAAGTTCAGGAAAGGCCTCCGCGCTCAGCGTGTGCCCTGCTCGTGCCTTGCAAAAGGGAAAGCAGCTAAGAGGGCTTTTTCGAAGAGGGTATGTGCACTGAGGGAGCCCAACTCTATTCAGTCAGGGCTTTAGTAATGCAAGCGGTTATCAATAGCACTAAAATACTTTATAGCAGCTGAAGATTTATTTTACATGTACGGAATTTTTTTGTTTAGAAGGCTTGGGCTAGTTTTATAAAGGGCATTTGCAGCTGAATTACTATAATTTAACTGCATGACTTGGTAATGCTTTTCATCTCTTATGGTCTCTTAGTGCAAAACCTTTAGTGTTTCTTTTGTCTACAGAATCAAGTTTTGAAGATAAAAGGTATTAAAATATTTGGATTTTAAGATTGGCTTCTGTTTTTATACCTGTGAGATAGTACAAAGTTTTTTAGAGAGTCAGAAAGTACTAATGCAAATAAAATATTAGAAACGCCTATTTCATTATGAATAGTTTATAAATGAGGCTATCAAATATTTTGAAAGGTAACAGTTGCCATCTAGAAGAATTTTTTTAGCAGGTATTTTTAATGAGAATTTTTAATACTGTGAAGGTGGTATCAGATGCTTATTATCCCCGTTCTTGCATCTTTTTTTTTCACGTGAAGGATTGTGTCTTTGTTCCATTCCATTTAGATTTTGATGCCATTTCTGGTAGTCTCGGTTCGTACACAATTAACAGTTGTCAGCAGGTGCAAAATGATGTTAGGTTTCTGTCTGACACCAGACAGCAAGGACAGAGCTTGAGCTGACACATAAAATTGGTGAAGTCTGATTCACATTTAGAGTGTGGGTGCACTAAAGCCCAGGATACAGGTATCTTAGAGGGAAGGTGAGGTTGAAGAAAATAAATAAAATCAGAAGCTGAGTTGTTCATATATATCCTCATCTCAGATTAAGTTTAGAGGTGGCATCATTCCTTCCAAATGGATTATATGTATTTTAGTAAGTGCTGGCCAACATTAATGTGAGATTTCATTTTTCTCATTTGATAAATTTGAAAGTTACAACTTCTCTCTTTCACAACCGTGTCAGTGAGTTAAATGGCAGCTCTTCTGCGATTGCTAACCCTCCAGATAAAACGTACAGTTGGGTTGCTGTCTCAAAATGTTGTCATGAGTTTCTCAGCAATGGTTTGCTTTTCATGAAGCATCAGCTCGTGGAAGAGTTTAAAACCAAAACTGTTACGGTCATTATCATGAAATAATCTCCTTCTAGTTGTGGAGAAATGATTGAAAATGTGGGCTTATATGTTCAAAAATCATGAAGATAAGCAAGAAAAACTATTGAACCCTCAGACCTCCACCCCATCATTTTAAAATCCAGTATCATGACTTCTGAGGAACCTCTCTGAAGCAGGAAGCGTGCACCACTTTAGCCAAGTCTGAGTCTGTTCTCAGTGCTGAAAAGGGAGTAGAGAGTTGCATAAATCTTCTTCCAATCCTCTGTATAAGACAATTTTTTTTTCTAATGGTCTCTTAAAAATTGGTATTTGAGTGTCCACCATTGTATCCAGTTATTTCCGCATTGAGATCTGTCTGATTTTTCACCTGCAGAAATTGAGGCTTTTAGAAAGAAACCATCCATGAACATGTAAATGTTTTTATGATTTCTGTTAAGTACAGTGCTGAAAAAGTGCAAAACTACAAAATGCATGGTTATTTTTAGAGACAGGAGACAAAGATGCATATTTCTGAAATCTCAGTTTAACCAATACCTTACCTCAATATTTGCTAGCACAGTATTTGCTGTGGGCCAGATCCTCAACAGTAGCGACTGCACTGTAGTTTGGTGAGGGAGAGGGGGAAGGATGCCTCTGGGCCACCAAAATGCTTCTCCAAATTCTGTGCAAAATGAGGTTCATTCCCACAGCTTCCCACAGGGAGACTGTCCTGCGTCTGCTTCTAGTACGATGCCGATGTCAAGGGAACATACTTTACGCTAAACTAGCAAAACTAATTTCAGGACCTTTAAGAAAGGAATCAGTTATGCTCCGTGTATATACGTAGCAGCAGAAGTCTTGAAAAGGCAGCCCGTAGCCTTAATCTAACCAGTGGAAAAGGTATGAGTAGCTGTGTCATATGAAGCAAACTCTTGCTGATCCTAAAAGGGTACTAAAAGCTTCACTGTTTCATCTGGGTAACGTGTTTGTGTCCCTCTGTAAGTCTCATCTCTGATTCATCTTCACGTGAGCCTGAAAACTTGGAGGTAGTCTATTTTATAAGAAAATAAATAAAATCTGAATGGGCAAATAAGAACTGTTTGTCTATTTTCTCATTCAATTTTGTTCTTTGTAAATTTGGGGACATAGGATTTTATTTTTAAAAGCTGTTTTTACATTTTTATTTTATCTGCAGTTTTTTCCACACTGATACACAAAATGATTTGGAAGTGAACTGGTGTGGAAGGCAAATCTAGAGCAGGTGTAATGAAGCTGTGCTTTAGAATCAAAAGATGCACGTGCTGCCTCTAGTGAGATTTTAAACATTTTAGTCAGCTTTTAAAATTTGCTTCACTTTTTCATAAGCTAACGTCTTTACAGTAAGCTACCAGAAATAACCCTGTGGCAGTACATAGGCAAGATCAAGGACTGAACCTCCTTAAAACATTTAAAAACATATTTCTCCCATAGTACTAAAATACTGCTATAGGATGAAAATAAGTCTCAGCTCTGTTGGTATTTAGATCCACTTTTCTGATTTGCATTACTTCTGAAACCACAAACTTAAGAAAATCAGTGCTATCTGTGAAGCAAGTCATGTTGATTGTGAATATTTCAAAAAAAGCACATTACGTTTATATTAATTAGGAATATAAAGAGCAAAAGGCCCACATACTGGTTTCTGCTTGGCCTCCATAAGATTATAGCATTTTCCCTATATTTTCTATGCATGATTGTCTCAAATGGTGCAATCCAAGTAGTGTGGCAGGGTTGGGTCCTGTATAATGTAAAATTTTTAGCATTCTTCTCCTCTTCTGGTTTTCCTTTTATTCATTTCTACAATGCAATTTGAAACAATAGCTAATTTTCAGCAGCTTTTTATATTCCAAGAAGAGAAGCTTATGTAACTTTTTAAAAGTTAAGGCCACAAAACTTGTGCCCAGCTGTTGGGCCCAGCCTCCCGAAGCCCACTTTGTACTGTCTGCGCAATTCCTAAGTGTTCCTGCAGGCAGTTCAGAATGTTCCTGTGTTTGTTTCTCATCTGTCCAACTCCTTTCCCTGCCTATTGAGACAGTTTTAGTTGACTGTTTGTCTCCACAGATGGAGGGACCTGTCGGGTCACGTAGCCCATCTCTTTATAACGGCTGTGTGTTACCTACGGTATGTTTTCTGGGCTAGTGCTGAAATGAAACAGCTGTTGACACAACTAAACTAAGCAACCAGGGGAAGTCTTAAAACCTGCTCCAGAATATCCTAGAGCACAGTAATTAGGAGAATCAGATAGGAGACCAAGATGCAATTTCAAATTCTTTAGCCTGCTGAGGAATATGAAGTTCTGCCAGGTACATTCTGAGTAAGGGTCCTACTCACTGAGGTATTTTTT
>KL254509.1:123471-167520 GCA_000699545.1 Podiceps cristatus | reverse complement strand
AAAAGCTGGAGAGCCGTAGTAGTCCCAGCATTATAATGAAGATGTTTCTGGACCACTGCTTCTGTCCGAGTTAATTTTTGTATGACAGCAATTTAATATAGCGTGTTTATAGAAGATTTCCTAGATTTTGGTCATGGTAGGCCCTGTGCTTAGCAGGCACCTTCATCTTTGTGCAGCGTTTGATCTGTAACTTTCTGCCCTGTCAAACATGTCTCCGATGTTTCTTTGCCTGTCAGCAGAGTAGAACTTCCTTAAAAGCGTATCTGGTCCTTTTAGGTGTGGTTTCGTGCTATGCACCCACTCCTCTCTCCATGTGTCATCTTATCTAGCTCATCTGTTCTGATAGAAACTATTCATGCAACGCAAGCTGCTTTCCTCTGATCTCTGCGAAACTGATGAAATTTGCAGCTCTCTGAAGGCTCTTCCTCTGGGTGGATGATTTTTTAACAAAAGGTGTTAGGTAACTGATGATCGTATTTGCCTGCTATGTAAATAGGAAACAAAATAAAATGTGGCAACAAACACTCTACTTGTAGAAGAACTGGATCATAGAGACACTTTGGGTGGAAGTAACGTTCTTAGCTTTTTCTGAGACTGTGCCTCGGCATCCTGCCACGGTTGGCTTTGGAAGCATTCACATCTTTTAAGTGCATTTCCAACTTACTGAACAGCTTATGTTGTATCTAATTTCTGTTATATTGAGCCTGTGGTTAGATAACTGTGCCCCCTCAAGTTCCTAAATGTAGCTCGGGGGATCACTTCTCTAAGTCATTTCTACACCCATCCTGAAGTAATATTTTAACTGAATTCTCATATTCAGGCCAGGCTTCTTGGAATATCTACCAATAGAAGAATACAGCTTAAAGGATTGTTCTGTTTATGAGGCAGATGGCAATTTCTTGGCTTCCACAGAAGTAGATGGGATAGAAATTAACATCTTAAAAATTTTATGAGTCACAGGCTGTAGTTTCTCTCATCCTTCAAAAGGTAGAAGAGCAAAAGATCATATCCCTCTGCTCATTAAATCACTTGCAAGTACTCCATTGATTTTAATGGAAACAGAATATAGTTCCTCATGATAGGAACTGAGCATCAAAATAGTACTTTGGGGAAAAAGCAATTGTGAAGTTCAGTATGAAATATCCAAGGAACCTGGGACATGACACACTGGTTTAGTGTATGGATCCATATCAGACTCTGTGGCCAGCATTGGGTAGTGCTTCAGGAAGGGGCACTGGATTTCGATTCCCCCCTGCTAGTTACCAAAAATGCTTTCTTAAGCAGTTACACAAGTCTTTTATTTCTTTGCATTCAGTAGGAATTGATTCCTTGGTGCAAGAGTGATTCACTTGAATCTTTTAATTTATGAAGCCCTGTTTTGATGAAATAATTAATCTTCTGTTCAAAGTATAACAATCACAGTTATAAAATAAATACTGATTTTTTTCCAAAAGTTTTCTAAAATGCTTTGTTAGTATTCTCTATCTCATAATGTGGAAAAAACCCCAACAAAATATTAGCATGTATTAAAAAAAGTAAGCCATGTTCTTCCCAGTACTTCAAATTGCTGCATGCTGTGCAAGCTATCATAAATTAATCTAATATAGTCAGCCTGCCTTAATAAAAAAGTCTAATTCTGTTCTTCATGTCTACTTAGGGATTTCCAAGTTCTGTTTATTTCTTTTAATCAGCCTAAATGAAAATAGCAGACATAGTTAAGCTTTGTAAATAGTCCTGCTGGAGTTAATTGCCCAGCTTAGACAACTTTTTAATAACTCTACTGTACCTGGATGTTAGACTATATTTTAGAATTTTGTGTTTACTAATTTTCAAATGTTTCTGCCAGTGTGTAACATCTATTTGACTGTCTCAGTTTCCTCACGTTGGCTGCTCCGTACATAAAGGGACGGTTGCTGGGCACATCAGCGCACGGTTCCTCACTTAGACACTACGTTGTCAAATCCGTCGTCTGGATCATGTTAGCCTGAGCAGAGTCATCTGAAAACAGTCACGCCTGTTAAATAGAGCTAGCTCTAATTAGAACCTGCAGCCAGAGGGATGTCAGGGGAGAAGAAATGGAACCTCCCCTTCTGACAGTAGCCCAAAGCTATGCTGCATTAGAGTAGTCACTTAAAGGTTTAGAGTGGAGTAGTTAATTCACGCTCTGCTATACCCTGCACTCACCCCCAATAGCTGGACGGTCGAAGTGTCAGTCACTCACGAGAGCATTTGTCTGAAGAGTCAAATGTAACCACCAAGTTACAGATCTGTGGTATGATCTTAAAGATCAGCACATTCATGCATTTAAATGTTGTAGTAAAAAATATGCTAAAATATATTCTTTTCTGGGTATTTCAAACATATGCTATAGTAGCGTCATATAGCTGTGTGTATATTTCTTTTCAGGTTGATCCGCTTTTTACAAGTGAAGTTAAGGAAAAAGTTAAAAGGTAAGAAGTTAATGTTAAACCTCTTATCTGCTCCAAGTGGAAGCAGTTGGCTGACTGGCTTTTTAAATCGTGTGTAAATGCTCTTTGGTATATACAAATGAAGATATGTGCACAACTCTCTATATGACTAACAAATGTGTACTGGTTATTTGGCATGTAACATTCTCAGACTAGGTATTCTACACATTTTAAATTTTAGAATAATCAGTAGATCTCTTCATGTTTTGTGTTAAATTACCTCTGATTTAGTGTGATTTATATTTATGATTCTTTTGGGTCTTTTTATTCTTTTCTTTCATCCTGGCTTCTGCAAGATTTTGTGTGCTTGCTGTTGGTGGGTAAATGAGTAGACAGACAAGATAACCCTGTATAGCCTTTTTTCTGTCCCTAGTTTCTATGCTTCCTGATTGAAAGAAATAAATGTTAGAGAAATTACATTTTTTTTTTATGTCTGCAGAACCTAGAATTGTCTGACTTGAACAGAACAACCATATTATCTCTGATTGATAATATCTGATAGTAAAATCTGCATAAAATATGTGTTTTGCAATTCCATTTTTGGACCAAGAGATAATATTTTTTTTGTTTTCTATCAGGTTATTCATGGGAAACATGACTCCTGTAATCATGCATTTATACTTCAGTTGATATAGGGATTTGTCTCAACAGAAGCTGGATGTTACTGCACAATCAGAAAAGCAATGTTTAACAAAGTCTAGTTGACAGGGAGCTGGTCTTAATGTCAAATGCACTTGTGTTTCCATCTGGCTTAGTGATCTCATGTTGAGGTTAAAGAGGCAGGAGCAGGCTCATCCAGCGGAGGAGATGCTGGCTTTTCAAAAGTGATTGCCAGTCTTCAAGGTCTCACGCACTTCACCTGAGACTGAACACCTAATTACCCTGTTTTTCCACCTGTTACCCTTGATTGGCTTCACCTTCACTAATCTGAGGCAGATGACAGCAGTATAAGTATGGCTTCAGAACAGAACAGTGGTTATAACAAAAGAGGAAGCAGGAGAGATCTTTCAGGGCCACATTCTGTCCCCAAAAGCCAGGATCTGAAAAGTCAGCATCTCCTGCACTTGACCATTCTGATGATCGCACTCCATTTCCCGAAGTATTTAAACTGTGTGTTTTTCATAAATTTCTGCATGCATCCTCCCCCAATGAAACAAATTCTTTAAAGGCAAATGGCACCCCTATCCGTTGAACTCAGCTCCTTCATTTATGAGACGGATTGTCATTAACAGAGCATGCCGTTAAGTGATGAACTATAAAACTTCAGAACAACAGTGAAGTGGCAGATAGCAATGTATACTGTATTGAGCTTATAACTGCATTTATAGACAGAAGGCTAACAAAACCATGGTAAAAAGTGGCTTGCCCGTGGGCAGGCAATTGCTAGCATCAGAACCGTGTGCGAATTGCTCTGACCACCTTCCATCAGTGCCCTAAGTTTTAGGAAGAATTGTTAGAGCACGTTCTTAGGAGGTGTCCTATTTGTGTTCATTTTCTTTCTAGGGCACCTGGAGTACATTTATTACAGGAGATACCACAAGATGATCTTCATGCTGCTATGAAAAGGTGCTTTGCTGTGGTGAACAGCTCCATTTCAGAGGGGATGTCTGCTGCAATTCTGGAGGTAATTGCATCTTAGCGGTCAGGTTTTTCAGTGAGGTTACAGTGAATCTGAAATTGCCTTTTATTGTGGAAATATGTGTCAACTTTTTATGTCCATGTTTCAAAGCTAGTGAAGACAAAACTAAAACATTTCTTTTTGCAAGTATTAGTAATTAAGGTTTTCTTCCCTTGAACTGTCAGGATTTTATGCTTTGTCTATTTATTTTTTAAAGGACAGAATGTAATTTTATCAATCCTGTTAAATTAACAATACAGACCTGAGATATAAGAATCATTCTGATATACTGGGGTTGTCACTATTCTTGATTCAACATCCACTTCCTTATAATGTTGCTAGAATAGACTTTCATTTATTTTTACATCCTTTCAAAAAGCAATCTAAAAGAGCTGTATTTGGTTATTTAATTCTGAAATGATTTATGAATGAATGACACGCTCAGTTAATTTCTTTGCCATCATATTGAAAATGGATAACCTGGTTTATTTCACACCTGTCAAAGTAGGGCGCTGCTTAGTATCAACTGCTTTCTAGGGAAAAAATAAATGTATTTAAAGTGGAAGTTCTTTGGGCAGATGTCTTTTACTGTTCTGGGTTTTTTTGGTGACTGCTGAATGTTGGTTCATGATGATCTCAGAAGATCACAGAAACTAGTACATGATTTGTATTAATGAATGTCCTACTTCTGTTTCTGATGAGTAATCGCGTTGCATTTCCAGCATGCTTTTCTTCCACACATCTGAAAGTCCTTCATAAGTAAGAACTAAGTGAGCGTTGTAAGAATCACGGAAGTCAAGTGATGGTAAGATAGCAAATGTGTATTTTCTTTCTAAAACACCAGTGCTCAGAGGTGGAAGCAGATGCTGTTTCACAGCAACAATACTCTATAAACAACAATTAGTACAGACCGTGACATTTCCAAACTTACCAGTGTGGTAGGCTAGACAAATTTTGTGTGCTCGGTAGCTGAGATGAAATGGAGTGTACCAACACAGTACACAGCCACAATGAAGTGACTCAGAAGTAAAAGTGACTGTCACCTCCTCCTCACCAGTTACGTGGTCCCTTCAAGACTACTCACATAGCAGATGACCAAAAATCAATCATCGGATTTATTTCCCGAGAGTGTCAGTGAGTTGCAGGGGGGGAAAGGAGGGGGGAGGCAAACCAGACAGACTGTTAAGAGACACAGCATCTGTGACAGACGCGCAAGTGTGCATGGTCTGATACAAATTGTTATGTAAACTCAGGCCTGATGGGACAATTGGTATAGTTTTCCCCCAGATTTTCCCATCAGATTTGGGCAGTTAAAAGACACTTTCCTTATCTTTTATGAGGAGAGGGAGTGATCTTGTAAGTTCAGTGTCTTAACGAATATGTGGTAACCTAAAGCAAAAAGATAATGCCAGTTTACTTCAGAGGTAATATTGAGCCTGCTTCAGGAATTATTGATTTTTGCTTTCTTCTTTTGAAGTTGCAATTCTGACGAGAACTTTTGAATCTTAGAACTATAAGATTAAATCAGCAAGGGAAGTTTTTATTTGAGCTCTTCTCTGTGTGGCTGAACTATTCAGCTATTCTATCAGGGCTATTAATTATTCAAATGCCACCTCTAGTGGAAAGCTGTTCCTTTAATTGTCCACTACATAGTTATATTGAGTAATTTATTCTCAGTTCATACCCAGACTTGTGAAAAAAGAAAAAAAAAAAAAAATTACCCCCTCCAACAACTGTTCTTCTCACTGAAAATTGCTACACGATCAGAATAGTATATATTTCCTGTTATATTTGTCTTCTTTCTCTAAGAATTACAAGACTATTCTGGCAAAGAACTTTCTATGCAGGATGCCTTTATGTACACTTGCAACATTAGCTTCCTCCATTTTGATGTTTTCTTCCATCAGAAAAAAGTATCTATTAGGATGAATCATCAAGAAGTACTAATTTTAATTTTTCATGCTGAGTTTATTTTTATATATATGTATTTTATACATAGATAGTAGATTGGTTAGTATTACTTTATTTTAAATACAGCTGTGCATATCATGTCCTAGGCTAGTCTTATGATTGATACATTTAATTCTACTGAAGACACTACTAAAAACAAAGGTAATCAGCATTTAATCTACCTTAAAATCTGAGTTTGACAGCTAAACATGCTAAAATAAACTGGCAATTGACCAGAGTGGAAAAATGAAATTCTCTCTGTTCTAAGTGCAAGACTTGACCTATAATAGGCTGTCATCTATTTCCTTGTACATGATAACTTTTTCATAAAGAGAAGAGAAGATCCTGATCTCCTTCTGTTATTACATTGGTGGGATAATGTCAAGCCTAATAGTCAGGTTTGGTGTGTTCATGCATAATCATCTGTTGAAGATAAAATGCAATTTCAAATATTCTGAAGTGGAATATTTTCTCCTGGAAAATCTATAACCACAGGCATAATGCACTTCTTTCCACCAGCCTCAGTCCTGTATCTTTTCCTGTTGTTGAATGCTGGAGGAAGGACAGCCCAATCTCTGAGCTGGTATCACGTAACTTGGGAGTTTCTCCTGGAAGTCGTGTAGCAGGGATAAAAAGCTGGCACGCTTTCAGAAGCCTGAGCCTGCTAGTTCGGGTGCATTTTGGTTACAAGCAAACGGGTTACCAGTTACAGGTGCAAACTGAAATGTTGCACTGTAGGAAGGAAAGTCTAACAGAGATGGCACAGGTTTTGTGTGACAACGGCTCCAGTCCCAGCTGAGTCAGGATTTTCTACAAGCACAATTAGGTCTTTAGTTATCTCTTGAGAAAATAGCTTGCCGTTTTTAGTACCTCAGACCTGTTCGAATTCTTCTAAAGTTACAAGGGGTTTGGTATTGTATGTCTGTTCACTAGACAGTTGTACAGTGGGATTTGATGACACGCTTATAAAATATCCTACTGTAAAAAGCTCTCTCTGAGGAAGTGTCAATCTAATAAAGTCAAGTCCCTGCTTTAGACGACCAGAAGTAGGAAGGGCCATCTGTTAAGATCTTGTTAAATTAACAAGACGGAAAACTGTTATAAAAATCTTTTAGTCCTAGGCTGGAGATAACATCTTGCTTGACTTGGGAAGCGCAACTTTCATTCTCTTGAAAGTTCAAAATTTAACAAGGTCATTAATCTGTAAACAGTATTTTAGTAAAAGATAAATATATAATAAATCAATGAGAAAAACATATAATCATATCTATTTCAACCTGCCTTAAGATACGAAAGAACTAGAAGCCGTAACTAATTACTTTGTAACCTAGTTCTGATATCTCAGAGATTTTGTCATAACTGATCTATTTTCTGTTTGGCATTTGAAGAAAAGAAAACAAGCATTATAACAAGCATTTAAAATACATCTCTCACTCAGAAGGCTCAGGAGTTCTTTGTGTTCCTGGGCACATGATGGTGAAATAGGCAGTACTACTGGAAAATTTTATATGTTCTCAATATAGTTGGTAAAAAAGATGTTTTTGATTCCAGGACCATTTCATCAGAGTACTTTTTCTGTGCTCTCAAGAGTATTCCAACTGTTGTAAAAATCATTAGATTGTTATACTTTTACCAAAAAAAGCCAATTAAAAGAAAAAAATCATCATAGAAAAAGGAAGACGGCCAGGCTCCTCTACTCTAGGGCAAAATCCGGTCTGAGACAACATGTGAAGTACAGGCTTAGTAATTTGGAGTATAAGCCATAGCAAACTGTTAAAATAAAAAAAATTAAAATGAAGGGACATTGTAGAGCAGTAAAATTGACGATGGACCTCAAAGAGTGGCATAGTCTAGAAGGAAGAAAATAAGAGACAATCCAGAAGAGAAAATAGTAAATAAAACCCAAATTTGCTCTATAAGCCTTATACTGCTGGTTAGAAATGCTTGTTGTGTAACATGCTTCCAAAGCTGAAATTTGCACCCTGCATCCCTCTGAAACAGCATTAAAACATATTTGCAGTCAGAATAATGTAACAAAACAGATGGCCAATGGACTAAAATATTATTTTATGCTATTATTTGTGGAACCTAGGTCAGTAAATTATACATATTTTCAACAATGCAAATGATTCTTTTTACTGCTTAAAAATAGACTACGTATCTAAATTAAATTCTAAGCCACTTCACGCAGTAATTATTTACAGCCCAATCCATTTGTTTAAGGCTAGCTGGTATAAAGCCAGCCCCTCATCTTGTGTATTTGGCCATCTGTTCTGTCTTTCAGTAGCTATAATTCATTGGTATCTATGTGTTTTGGGACCCGAAAGTTTTCTTATGTAGCAGTAACTGCCCTCCAACTCAGTGAGACAGAACAAATGCCTTTCACTTTAGAGTTCAAAAAATATAGAAAATGCAAACTTGGTGATCGACTTCAATGAGTCATCAACTATGTAGCATTCAGAAACAGAAGCGAGTGAACACATCTTGTGACAATTTTTTTTTTTTTTTTAAACACGTGCTACAGTCCAGTCTAATCTGCAGTTAACTGTGCCGGCCTATGCAACCACACCACCTGGTACAGTCCGACACAGGACTGGCACGGGGCACTCACGTATTTGGTGGTCACTATCGATGTGCAGCCCAATGGCGCAGTGTCCACTGTTCGCTGCCTCTGACACGCTCAAATCCAAACTCCCCTCTGTCTTGCAGGTACCTACTTGTGGGGATAGTGGCACGTCCAACCCTCAGTCCAGGGGTGGTTATGCCGTCTTTTGTGTGTTTACTTCTTTTTTTTTTTTTATTGTGCTTTTTTCTGTCGTGTGTTTGGAAAGTAGCCAGGCCTGAAATACTCTTACAGTTTGGAGTTTTAAAAGGAGAAATGCAGAGAGGTGAGGAGAGGGCCTTAGGCAAGCAGCAATGGATGCTGACATACTTCACTACCACTATCAAGCTCTTGATTTTTAAGTTCAGAAGTTCAGGTAAAATACCTTCCTTCCCTGTTCATTGAACGTGTCTGAATGAGATCAACAGCCAGCAGACTGAGCACAAGGGCATTTCAGCCTGTCAATAGGAAGGGCTGAAAAAGAGCTGAATCAGAAATTCTGTCTCTCGTTGAGATGTTGGTGCGTCTGTGGGAACCCGCTGTTAGGTTTGCACTTGGGTAATTGGAGCCAAAAGCAACTTCCTCGACCTGCAGATTCAAAACCTGTCAGGCAGAGTAAGGCACGGATAGCTCTCATTTTCTGGGTGAACTGTGAAGTTCTATGAACTTTGCTGTACCGGTAAGTAGATACTGTCATTGTATGTTTTTGGAAATCTATCGTTCAAAACAGATTTGGGTGTTTTTAACAGTCAGAGCAAATGACAAGAAAATTTGTGGATGACCAAAATTGTATTCCCTCTCACCAAAATTACTTTTTTTATTATTTTAAAACGACCTGTATCTCAGCAACTTTAGACACTTAGATAAATTCAGAAATCTGGTCTGTAGTTTTTATATTTCTCATTTATTTATTCTGGTTTGCGTTCACTTCATTAATCTATTTGTCTGAATTACCTCCACTTGATCCAGTAGTTTCTGATACAAAGTGTAGAACAGGTTATTTCATTAAGGGTTATGATTATTTTTAGAGCTAACTGCTGCATGCCAGAAGGACTATAGAATTTCTATGTCCAGAATAAATTCATCTGCAGTGGTGATTTAAACAGTGTTTCTCTTGGATGTGTTAAGCTATTAAGACATGTTGCTAAGTCACAGCAGTCCCTCACTGTTCAAAACATAATTGGTTCTGTACATTATCACCCAGGGTATTTTCGTCTTCAGTTTTGTCCGAACTATAAAAACAGCATAGTTTTCTCCTCAGTGTTTTGTTTTCTTGCTACATAGACTGAAGCAAAATTGCTTCCCCACCCAGGAGTGTAATGAAAGTAATTAAAAATGCATTCACTCTGAAGTGACAGGGAATCAGTAGGAAACAGATTGAAGATTTGGGGGAGTGATTTTCTTACTCTTGTTTGACACTGTGATAATTGTACAGTATAAGTTTTTCTGGTTTTACCATTGGTGCATCTTAAGACTTCCAAATTCATCAATAGTAATTAAAGTTTCAGATCAGGATATGCATGAGTAACAGAGTCGTGTTTGCACACTAGTTACTTCAAAGTCTAAGCTGTATTTTTAAAAGTTGCCAGGTGTTACATCTCTTGGAAGTGGTTTACAAGCTTTGAACGGATGCTGTGCTCTGCTTCTGATTCTCCAGGCAACCCGAAATGCTGCCATGTTGAGACCCCACACTTCCTTTCCTTTTTTTAATGTATATACGTACATGCAGACATGCATATACATACAAATAAATGAATAAATACATCAAGCAACCAGCCCATAATTTATGTGGAATCAAATCCTACTTCTTCAGATGTATTCCTTGGTCTCTGAGGGGTCCCGTACCAATAGCTTTGTAGATAGATAACATGTTTTGCAAGCGTAATGGATGCTGAAAGCACGACCTTTCCTCTCCCCTCCTTGGTGTAGTTCGGTCAGAAGCTGCATCACTGCATCCTTCCCTGCAGTCCCTGAACGCTCGAAGGCCGAGACAGGCTATAGTAACAGATGCTGTTGAAAGAAAAACTCCTTCCATTTTTTTAGCAGGAATCAGAACTGAGGAGAAGGAGCCAAGTCATTTCCATGGTCACCTTCACTGTGGTTGAACTGCCCACATCTCTGCAGTTCTGCACATGTTGTAGAAAATCTGTGAAAAGTGTGTTTTAATGGAACAAGAGAACAGATACTTTGTTGGGGAGAACTACTTTTTGTGCTATGAACTAATCTTCTCATCTATCACCGTAACAGTAGGAGTTACAGTGACAACCTTTGATCAAAACCTTAATTTTGTCCTCTTAAAGCCTGGTGTATGCCAGGAGCTTCTAGTTGGAAACAAACTGCATACTTTGAGGTGGAAAAGAAGAAAGGATGAAACAGCTTTCCATTGACTTTCTGGATTGCTTGCTTCTGGTAATATGTGTAAAGTTACAAAACTAACAAAAATAAAAACAGAGTATTTAAGAGACGTTCCATGTAGGAGATCACCTTAGACACTGTATTTTTCAACTAAAAAGTTGGAGAGATGGGAAAGAAGTTTGTTGTTTCTGCTTTTTATTTTAAAATTGTCCTCATTAACATCTTAAAATCCCTACATCCTTATCAGCTATTGTTTCCTTTCTCTATATTCTTCTAGGCAATGAATTTAGATATTCCAGTGCTGGCAAGAAACATTCCTGGGAATGCAGCAATAATAAAACATAAGGAAACGGGACTGCTATTTTCAGATCCCCAGGTGAGAAAACAACAAATCCTTAGACCTTTCCCTTCCAAAATTCAGGTTTATTTTCCATTACGTGCTTATGTCTGTTTTCAAACTTGGCTTTTACTCTCAGCAGTTTTTCTCTGATTCTCCTAAACCTCTGGGTGTTAGACTGCCTTTCTGGAAGCTCTGCTGTTGCCTCCCGGTCACTTTGCAGTTCACTAGACTTTTACTAGGTGTCAGCCTTGCTGAACGTTTGTCTCGCCTGGGCGGCCTCAGAGCCTGCCCCGAATGGGGCTGGTTCTCATCGACTTGTTCCACTCCAGTTTTGAAGGCTGCCCAAGCAAAGCCCTGGAAGAGGGGCGATGCACGTGTCGTATTCCCTTCCAGTACTAACTGAAATATGAACTCGTATTAGACAAGCAGTAGCTAACCAAAAGAGAACTATGAGCCTGAAGTTTTAGATAATACCTTATCTATGTTTTCTAGCAGTAAGTGTTAATATAAAACCTTCTTAGGTCCAAGATATTGCTTGATCAGAAAAAAAGTAATGACTAAAATTAAGCAAAGTGTTAGAATGGAGTTTCTGTGAAGATAAGCAAGAGTGGGGAGAGAGGGAACACTACCCATATTTAAATGCTGGAAATTTTCATTTCAGTGTGTTTTCCTGCATTATGCCTTTACTGTTACATACTCGTATGTGTTGTGGAAGATGTCTTTCAGACACAGATTCCCTCAGTGTTTTTATCCAACTGAAGATTAAAAAAACCTTACTAGAATAGTCCATATGATAATTTTGCAAAGTAGAAAATGTGTCATATTTATTTACTTTGTGAAGTGTGTCATTAATGCATCCTATTAAGTTGTGTTTCAGGACGGTGAGTTCTCTCTGTTAGTTTTGGAGGCTTTTTAGGTATAAAATTTCTTGCGGATCATGTTTTGTAGTTTTTTGGGTTGATTTTTTTTTTTTTTAATATTCAATGTTTCCAATGGTTTCTGTAACAATAATTCTTTGTTAACTTCTGGAATGTATTTTGTTGCAGTAGTATTCCCTCTTCTTGCAATATCCCTTGGAAATGGGCTACTTCCAGGCTAGTGGAGGCTGGAATGTAAAGTTATTTGTAAAATTATTTGTACATGTATTCCCTGCAAAAAAAAAAGCTCATTAACTTCCATATGCTTCTTCAAAACTTCAAGGATGTATGATCATGCTGAACACTCAGACTGATGGCTCTCCTGATATTAATTCTGATACATTCTGTTGTTTCCTTCAACGTGCTGGTTATATTTGGCTTGGAATTCAAATCCATTATTCATACCAGACCCAATTAGCTTCATCATATATCCTTGTAAGGAGCCTCTTCTGTGATCTGCAACCATCCTCCATTCCAAGTGTTTATTTGCAATTCAAGATCAATTAAAAATATGCTATATAATTCCTCACTTAAAGGGAAATGCAATTTTAAGCACAGAAGTAGTCCCATTGACATTAGTGACTCCGTGCGAATGGCTAAGGACTTTTTATATCAGAAGTAGAGTCACAGGCTATAAATGTGCCTAGAACGCTATAATCTCAATTTATATAAACCCCTTCTGCCTGAGCTCCCTTCTCTGCAACTTGCTGTGCCAAAGATCAGAAACCCCCTATTCTGTTGCTGCTTGTTGACCCCCTTTTTGCCGTTATTCTATCTCAGTAGTACGCAAAATCTCTTTTACGTGAAGATGGTAACTTGCATTACCATCTGAGCTACCATACTGCTAGGTGGTATTTGTACTGGAATCACTAATGTTTGTGCAGGTACCCCGTCGTAGAAAGGAAAGTAATATCCCTGCTTCCTCTGTAAAACAGCAATTGTATCTCATTTAACAAAAGCCCTTTTATACTTTCATTGGTGACAGATAATATGTAAACGATCAAAGTTTGCAAATGGGCCAAGGAAGTGCTTGTTTGCAGGCTGATACTCTAATCCCACTGCAGAGTTGTTGAAAAACTCTGTTCTTGCAGAGATGAGCTCAGAATGCCAATCGTCATCACTTTCAAAGATAAATTAACCATTTACTTTTGTTCCTTATCTCCTCAAACCGTATCAAATACAGTTTTTAAATCACTGTACGCAGGCTATCAGAGGTTGAGAGTTATATTAGATCAAAGAAATGCGATTAAGTTAGAGCACTTACAATTTCAAGGTGTTCCTCATGCTTTTATGATTGGAGGAAGGAACAGTCTGCTCATGGCACTTTGAATACTGCCTTAGAAGATTCAGTCTGACAATAGAGATGGGAAAACATATATTCTGGTAAGAAATTTTCTGGTTTTTTGTTGCTCTGATGACTTTGACATCTTAACTATTTTCTGCTGTAACCTCAATTGCAGCAGGTTAGTTAGGGAAAATGCTTTTAGTCATACCGAGAGATTATTATAGTATTCAGGTGCTTGGGAAGTCTGTCTCTGTCTTGAAGAATCTGGGCCACCAAAGATTTTTAAGAAAATGTCAAAGAAATTTTCATTGCTGAGTTTAGTGGATCCTATCTGGTTGTGACGATACAGACTGCACCATAGGTAAGGAGTAGAAAGCATTGCTTATTTTCAAGTTGTTACTCATCTGGGGAGGGAAAGCTTTACAATACGGTTAGCTTAGATATGAGCAATTGTGACTGGCCTGTGGACTTATCCTATCTTTTGAAAGATAAATTAGAGGGATATAAATTGACCATTACACAATGAGAATCGGTTTAAATTGTGTTGGCTTTCTTCTTTTATTCTTGCTGAAAGTCAGCTTTTGTGGCTTACAGAAAAGTAAGAAATTTTGTGCATAACTGTAGTTATCATTAACTGTTTGCACATAGGCTGAGGCTTCATGACCGGAAACAGGAAAAGCTTTGCCAGTCACTGAAGACAATACTCGGGTGGAAACTGTTACGGTAAAAGTGAAAGCTATGAAACGTTTTGGCCTTGGTACTCTATCATCTGTGCACGTTACTTTTAAATCATGGATTGATTCTGCCACTGCTTGAATTTATGAGTTTGTGGACTATTTGACACTGAGTTAATGGGACCTGAAATAAAAAAAATAAGTGAGAGATATAGCCAGTGGCTTTTGGGCAATGTATAAGCCAAAACCCTGTTAAAAAAGGAAGACAGCAGCCTAAATTTCAATATTACAGGTTCAGCATCTTTAAAAGCTTACAGAAGGAGCTAAATAAAGAGAAGGAGGTAAATAAACTTCAAAGCCAGTAAGAGCGGGGCCTAGCGTAAACAGTTTGAGAGGGAGCAGGGGCTGGAGAGGCTGCTGTTAGCAGAGGCAGCTTTTGAAGCGGTGAGAGGGAAACGCAGCTCGGCTGAGTACAGGCAGCAATGCATTGTAGGTGCAGTGGTCTCCTCTGCCAAACATGGGTTAATGCCATTTTTACCAGGGCTTCACGCCAGAATATAGCCAAAGCTTTTAGGCCGTTGAACCTTCACACCGAATAGACTAACTTCCAATTTTTGGCAGTGCCAGCAATCACTGCTTGTACTGCCCTAGAAATACTGGCCCGGTGCCCTGTGAAGGCGCAGACGTGCCAGCTAACTTCTGGGCTTCGCCTGCCACTAGGTAGATCTGTCGCTATTCTGAATTTACATCTGGCGTTTGCCTTCCCTGGGGTGATTCTCCGTTGTTTAAGAATCATGTTCTTTTATCTGCTGAAGCTGATATGAAATGGTTTAATTGCAGACTTACTTTCATGATATAAATAATATATTAACCATGCATCTCATTTTCATTATGCGTGAGCTGCGGCACCGATGTAGTTCTTGTGGTAATTGAAGGAATGTTCATTCTTTTTACTCAGTGCACTCATTTTCTAGCTTTATCTCCCAGATACCCATATTTCTGTGTCTCTGCAATATATTATACAGAATTTCTTTTAGATACTATATAGCAAAGCTGACATTTTCTTTAAAGATGTTTTGTCAATTTACCAGGAGAAAAATGTATTATGGAAGTTCCTGTTGAAAAAATACCTGTATTTGAAGTGAGGTACTACCCACAAAAAGGGCACGTGTAACGTTAGTTCTAGATGTACATAAGATGATCTTCTCTCCTTTTTTTTTTTTTCTTTTTCCTTTTTTTTGTTGTTTGTTGTTTGTTTTTGTTTTTTTCTGGGTTGTGGCTAACTACTGAGGTTCAACATCTACACTGTGTTTTTCTGTCACATATATAGTAATTATACCCATTTCTCTATGTGAGCAAAAGGATTATTAGAAATATGGATATCCCCCATGTAGTACATCATTAGCATGTATATCACCTCCTTCATTTTGGCTGCTGAAGTGCATACCCTTGGGTTTGATAATTCAAAAACCTTTTGTGAATTTTTCCCCTCTTTCACCAAAAGTGAAGCTTATTTCACATCTACAGCAGAGTATGAGAGTGCACAAATACTTGTGCAAGTATCGCTTGCACAAATACTTACAGTATAACAGCTGATAAAGATGCATGTTATCACACCTTCAGTAGTTTGTTTATCAAGGGCCTCTAGAAAAGAAAAAAATATACACTCGATTTTTAGAAAGAGCTCTGAGTTCTGAATGTCTGCATTCTGCAAGTGGGAGCCCATGCTTCAGTCTTACCCAAAACTACAACTGAAATGCAAGTCAGTTGGAGTTAAGGGAGGCACCTGAAAAAATGAAGTTACTGCTATCTAAAGCTTAGCGTCCAGAACTGAAGACAAGCTAAGCCAGCTGCTCGAAGAATATGAGGCAAAACCCAGATAAGTCTTAGTGAACCTTCCCATTGGGTTCCAGTCAGATTGCAAGTGGCTTGTAGGTGGTCACATTTGGTTTGTAGAAGTAGGATAAAGTAGGGATAAAGCCAAGAAGTCCTTATTCTCTGTCTCCTGGTATTTTTCCAGTTGCTATTTCTCCCTCCTGCAGTTTCTCAACTTTTAAGCTTTGGACTCACTTTGGCATTTTCCAGAAATTATCCCCAGCATTAAGTGTTGTAACTGTGAATAGGATCTCATTTCTTCTATCATTTATATGTTTCCAAGTTTTTGTCCTCTATATCCACATTTTAAAAGAATGCTAATAGGACTACCTCTCAAGAAAATGTTACATTGCTGCTTCTGTTCTTAGGTAATTTACATAAATTATTTTTAAACTTTACTTTAAATAAAATTCTCCACAGGAGCATAAAATTAAAGTTGGAATGTAGTTCAGTGTGAACAGTATTTATTACTGTGATTATACAGGCAATTGGATGAAGCCAGCATAAGTCACATAAGACTTTCCCACCTTCCCATTTCTGTATTCTTGGCAGATAGGGAGGAAGGAGAAGAACATGTCTTTAAGTCGGCGTCATTGGCTGTACCTGCAGCGTCCGATAGCCGCAGCCTCGGGGTGTTCTCTAGACCAGACCTATCTTCTTTAGGGACAGTCTCACAAGCAGGCAGAAAACACCCTCTTCAGACCCTGTGGGTCCCAAGAAAGAACTGAATATACCAGATAAATTAGCACATAGCTGAATGCAAGGTAGTTGTGGATGAAAAGCAGGCTGGGTGCAAAGCCCATGCGGCCCTTGTGGCTATTCCAGAGGCCGCTCTTCCAGTGCTGTGCACTCAGAGCAAAGATTACAAGCGGTACTGATTTAATGTAAAATAAGAGGCTATCATTAATATGCATGTATGAAAATCATCTGATTCCATTACCTAGTTAGAAACCTTTCCAACAGAACTGATGTGCGTCTCCGACTATTTAAATTTCATGGCAGTGATGCATATATTGATAGTTTGTCTTGTCAGTGGGAGTCAAAGCAGTGATTATAACATGTTCAATGTGATTTCACACATCAGTGTTTCCCAGGGGTCACGTTATAGTTATGTATTATGCATAGCCATCACTTGCATTACAACAGCAACGTTGATTCTGTGGCAACCAAAGATTTTATATCTGTGTATGTATTGATATACACTATCTACCTAGGTTTTCAAGTATAGTTTGCTAGTTACCCCAGTGTTGATATGAGGTCTGGTCTTACTTGTGATATGTCCTTTCACAGCTGACAGATTGTGTAAATAATATATCTCCTTCTGCCATCCTTTTTGTCCCCCGTGTCCCTATGCGCCGATCTTCACTACCAATTGTGTAGTAATGTATTATCTTAATTTTCCATTGGCACAATAGCTATCTGCTTTTCTGAGCTGAACCAAGACACAATTTTGCAAAGATCTAAGTACATTTGTAATCAAGTTGAAGTATTGGAAGTTGTCTCTTGATAGAAAATTAGACCAGCTGCTCAGAATAGATTAGTTCAGACATCAGATCTCCTTTCACATGTTTGAAGTTCACAATTTCTCTTCCCTGGAACTAAATTAGAGTGGCAGGGGAGCAGGCAAAGGAATAGTTGTAATCTGCAAAGCCTAGGATTTTGCCCAGTAAAGGAAAATCCTATCTGGCCTTTTTGTAGAGCTTGTTGAGCTAACACTGCTCTATCTGTAACTGCCCAGATGCAACTACTCCGGAAGAGCTTGTTGCTGCATGCCTGCTCTGATCTTTATTCTGTGACTATATTTATGTAGGCAGTTTTTTTAGTCTTACCATAAAATTAACTAAAGATGTCACAGTAGCAATGAGATACAAGTTTAGCTGAGCTGAAGTCAAACAATCGGAGGACAGCTGTCCTCCATGCAGGAAACCAGGTAAATTAATTTATAATTTGGGTAGGCAAACAATTTTTGTGTCATTAAATTTGTTGCCCGTGTTTGCCCTAACGCTCTTGGTATTGTCTTTGATTCTAAACGTCCTAGTTGGTGGCCTGCATAAAATAATATATAAAAGAATTATTTATTGATCATTGTTTATAAACAATGGTACTTGACCTTAAAAAATGACTTTGAACAGCTTCACATATTGGCTACAATACAAGAGCTTTTCTGAAATCAAGACATGGGTAGAAGCTATTGCAGTATCATTAGAACTTCAAGGAACTTTTAATTTACTATTTTCTTTATCTTTTTTAGGAGTTTGTTGTGCTGTCCAAGAGTTTGATGAATGACCCCATTATGGAAAGAGAAATTGTAACAAGGGCCAAAGACTACGTGAAGAAACATCATTCATGGGAAAGTGAAAGAAAAGCCTATCAAAATCTTGTCCTAAGACTCCAGTGAATTGCAAGACTACAGCTGATACCCAGCAGTCGGTGTAGAGCACTTTAATGATGGCTATGTAATTAGAGTTGGGGTTCTCTTGGTTTCTTTTTAGAAGTGATAGTAAGACATGCATTATCATTCTATTCAAACATACCAACATCACAGGAGTTACCTGCTACTTCAAACTATCAAATTTATCTAATTCAGCACACTGTCTCTAGTGTACCAATTCATCACAGACCAGTATCATTTTGTAAGATCACATGGGAGAAATATACTCCTTGAGCAGACAAAATTTTTGTTGCTCTAAGGCCTCAAAGCGGGGAGGATTTCTGGTACACAGTGAAGCCCTCCACCACATAGAGTTTACATCAAATGTTCTGATCATGCTGCATCCCAACCAACCAAACTGCAGTAGCAGTTTTCCTTCCAGTTACACCAATCTGAATGTATTCAGGTACATGAGACACGCACACATATGTTTATAAAGCCAAGATTAGTTATATATAGGGAGTATAAAGTTATTAAGATGAAAGCTTTCTTAAGACTGAAAGATCAACATGTCTATTGAATGCTTAATGATCAGGAGGGCAAAAAGCAAATGGAGCGTTGATGCTTGGGGAAAGCGAGGAGTATAGGGCATGTTTTGTACTGCCCTCAAAGTACCTGAAGTACTTTCAGATAAGCTGATGCAGCCAAACAGTCCTATGCCTGCATTTCTCTTGTGTCCTGGGACTAACGCAGGAGGGTTGGCACAGCACCCGACAGCCACACATGGCTCCGGGCTCCAGACCTGCAGAGTGCTGCCCGCAGCAGCAAAACGTGCTTGCAGAGGGAGACGATTTGTTACATAAACTACCTCTTAGTTTGCCAGTTTCTTTGGTACCTCTGTGATTTACTTATTTACTAAAAAATTTATGAGAGCTGTAGCGGGGGGGGGTGTATTTTCAATTTACTATGTATTTTGGTACTGTTCCTTCTCATTTGTGGCTTTCAGGATATATTGTAATATACTGCAGCAGCCTGTTTTAAAGTGAGACTTATCTGTGCTTGAAGTCCATACTAATAATTCCTGCCAGCCCACTAATTATGGACATATCTTTGAATCCATAATTGGTCATCAAAGGGCTTATATTTATAGAAAAAAGAAAAAGAGGCTCATATTTTTAACTACTTGTTATTGGGAAACTGTTTGCTTTATAAAGGCTTGACCCCGTCCCCATGAGAACCAGTGAGAAGTTTTCTATTGATTGGAATGGTGATTGTATCAGACTTTTCTTTGTAATAGTGAAGTTCACTGTGTATTTTAAGCTTTCCTCTTTATTTTTGATGTTTTGCAACTGTTGGGATAGTAAACAAGAAAGTAATTTGAATGTTGTATATTGACTTCTCTAAAACTTACATCCCACCCCCCACCCCCTTTTATAGGAATGGGCTTCTGTTCAGCATTGCCTTTGATAACACAATCCCCAAGGGCAAAACTGGCCTGATTTTAAATACGAGAATTGCTACACTCCCCTTTGAGCACATTTTCCCTAGATATTTCTTGTGTGCCTTTTGCCATGCTGGGATGTAAGCACCTCTGTGCTACTTCTCAGTTTAAACGCCACCAGCCAACACGTACCACTGAACATTTTCGAAACCTGCAACTGGATCAGCCTGTTTCCAGCTGTTCTGAGGAGGAGATGTATTTCTTCAGACATCCCCGTTACCAGTGAGGCCTCTCGTGGGATCGCAGTGTCCCTTTTGACCGCAGCAATACTAAAGGAGGAACCTGTTCAACATGGATTTTCAGCGTGATGTATCATGGTATGGGACATTTACAGCCATTCTTCCACCCCCTTCCTATAGTATCAGTTGTCTTCTTAGAAATACAGATTATTAAAAACAAATAAACAAATACATAATGTGGGATAGAAGTCTAAGCATTGAGCTAACAGTAAATGATTAGTAATAGTAATGATTAGAAAGCTTTTTCTAAAGCATGATCTATTTATTGCCAAGCTTCAAGCAACTAAATATGTTGATCTGGAATTTGCGCTATTTCCAGCAAAACAAAACATGTGCAAGTGAGAAATTCTGCTACACCCTTGGAATGTAATTAACATATGATTTTTCAGGCTGTATTTAATCTATAAATATGAAATCTGAATCTGGGAAACAGCATGCTTATTTGCATGTTATAACCATACCACAAGCACAAACAAACCTTCTGCAATATATGCATTAAGGAAAAAAAAATATAAGAAAAACAAAAAAAGAAAACAACCAAAATAGTGGTGAGATCAGCCCTCAGGACTGTTTTACAGTCATCAAACGAGGCAGCATTCATCCATCAAGGGCATTCAGCTTTGATACCATTTATCATGTGGGCTTATGTTCTCTATTGGGGCTGAAAGGTTGGGGCAACAACTGCTAGGGTATTTCATCATAATAAATTGCAATTGAATTTATGTTTTAAATTTCATCCAGTCTTATGTTGCAGGCCCATAAATATTCAATGAGTCTTGTAAGTCCTTGTAAAGAAAATATTAGACCCCATGCAAGCAATTTTAGGTATAATTATCTTTCAAGCAACTTAATGATTTAATATTTAAGAACAATCTTTTTGTTGTCCTGCAGCCCTAATTATAGTCTTTCTCTTCCCCCTTCAAAACCCCATTTCTTATCCTAGCAGCTTTTTAAGCAAGGCACACCTCGTCGGGATACAGATACAGCTCCAAAAATAGCACTTGTTCTGTTCACAGGAAAAACCTGCATTGTGCATTTACCCCACAACTAATTCTGTGTTTCAGGACCTTGAAATGTACTGTTAATTAATCCAGTTACATGCATTTTATTTTGCAATTAATTCTGCCATTGAATCCACAGGAACTGAATGAAAGCAGTGGACCTGTACAATGGGTACTACTATGCTGTTTCCTTTCTTGGCACGATTACTTCAGAAGGGGAGACAATTTGGTAGTGTGTGGCAAAACCCAGCGAGAGCCTGTGGTGTATGGAATGAGAGCTCCCTGAATTAGGATTTCATTTTAATTAGCCAGAAAGCATATATATCCCAGTTTTTAGACTTTCTGCGTTCCCATTGCAACCTTAACTGGTGTATGCCCTATTTTGTCCACTCCCACGCAATAGTTACTGTCAGCTTAAACCAGCAAGGCTTTACCAGCGCCCACCTCCGCAGTCTTGGCTCTGCTCTCCTCCCCAGCAAGTGGAGCCGACACTGCACTCCCCTCCTCTGCTCCACCTTGCCGGGGAGAGCAGGAACAGGGAACTGGTCTTACCCCTTACAAAGGGCCTCAGTAGGAAGTGAGAGGAGCTTTGCTTCCTACAGCAAACATAAAATCAGCCTCTTGTCCTTTGCCAATAGCACAATCAACGGCTGGCTCTGAACACCGGCCTTTGGGAAGCAGATTGTACCGATCTGGACTAGCTTATCTTAGCAATAACCAGAGCACCTTAGAGGTGGACTATACAATGTGTCTGGAGGGCAATAATGCAGTCTGATAGAATTGAGGAAAGGATTTAGATGTACATCTCTAAGGATTTAAAGTAAACAGAAGTCAAACGTTTCTCTTTGGACTCTTTAGAGCTCATTTTATAAATTTTAGAGTATTTCAGGCTTCAGAGGACATGAATGAAACAAAGAGCGGTGGAGGAAGGAACTGGAGTATGACTATGGCTGTGAAGATACCAGCACATGTTTTCAATATTTTAGAAAAGGCTGTATCTGGGGAGACCTAGCGCCAAAAATAATTAAAGTGACATGGCATTTAGAGCATTGACATTTTAAATTCAGCTTTTGCACATGGCAACAGTTGACTGTTACAGTAGTTATCAGGGATGCCAGGGTTTGCAGGACTCCTACGTGTTCAGCCATGATCACTTTGGTAGCTTGGCCAAGTCAACAGGTTAATTCAGAGCCCTTTGGGATGCCACTCACAGTCTGATGCTGACCATTGTGATTTCAAGTCCTAACAGAACCTCAGAGCTCCAAATTAGCAAAGGTGGTCACTTGATCATCTCAGGGAAATTAGTTTTGATGTTTTGCTATTAACCTACTTGACATATCAGGACATAAGGAGAACTGTCAAAGGAAGATGTTAAATAATATATTGGAAGCTTTAAAAATATTTGTGCTCCTTCTGAAAATCATTTACCATCAACTTAGCCTGAGTATCAAGCAATCCAAACATCTGCAAATGCCACCTTTATGTTTAATGAATGCACAAGTACTTCGGTTGTCTTTTTCAACATATTATCTCCTGTCTATTTGGCTCGTAACCAGTTCTGTCCCTTTCTCCCCTCAGTCTTTTTAATCTTTTGGTCAAGAACCATTCCACGTGAAAATAAAGAGTTTTGTCAAAGGCTTGTCAGAGGAGATGGGTGCCTCCATGTGGAAATCAATCATTTAATGGCTCAGTGGCATCTGAGCATTTTTTTTTCATTAAGTTGTCCAAAGTAATTTCATCACTACAGAATTTATTTTGCTTCCATCTTCCTCTGTCTGGTTGGTCCAAGCCCAGTTGCTTTAATGTTTGAAACTTAAACCTCATATAAGGGCAGGTCTCTACAGCCTGACCCGCAGTTGCTTGGATCTCCTTGCACATGCCCCAGTATTCCTGGATGCCACGGCTACCTTTAATTCTGCCTGACATAGCCAAGGAAAGTCTTGATCTTCCAGAGTCTTCATTGTATTTAGAATTTGAGAGTAAAGGATCTTCTATTGAAAAAAGACTTATGGTCACCAATATGAGAGCAAACGGTAAGATAAAACCAGGATTTCTAATTTTTAAAAAACAACCTAAATTTTTTAAAGGGGGTGAATAACTTTTATGTGCAATTTAATCCTCTTTAAATGAACCATATTTCCATCAAGTAACTATTCCATGTCATTTCTATGATATCTAATTTTAGATATTAAATATTAAGGGCACTTGAAATCTCTCATCCTTTCCAAAAATGTAGGCGAGCATTTGTTTTGTCCACTGCCTGAGAAATGTTTTTAGAAATTAATTTCCCCTAGAGCATTACCATTAAGCTAATTTAAAACATTTGTTTAAGATTAAACAATACATTTTAATAAGAACAGCAGAGAACATCTGGTTACTGCGGAATCACAATTGCAAACATCTGACCTGAAACAGAATTTAAAATTCCCCCACAGCACCCTTTAACCCTTCCTACTCCAGAAGCAAGTCCTACACCTCTTTTACGATATTTTAGTATGCTTCTTACATTGCAATTTCCACTCTTGTGTACTTCAGCACAAATCTTAGACATAAGTCCAGCTATAACTATAACCTTGCTAGATAGAGGTCACTTATTTCATTTGTCTGATTCAATCAAATTACATCAGGCATTGAAACTAAATGCCCCTGTACTGCTTCAAAAATTAATTCTGGCCGTTGAGAAGTTGCGCTGTTCTTTTAGTGGCTTTAATGAAGCGAAATAAGTTACGGAATCTTTAATTTATCTTGAGTAATATATCAAAAGCTTATAAGCTTGGAGCACGGCCTTTGCCATCCCTTACTGCCTTCTAGCTTCTTTCGTAGCTTTTTTTCTTTCTTTTAAAAATACATTTAAGTAAGAAGTCACCCGAAATGTCATTACAAGTATATATACATTCCTACTTAACTTGCACAAGTGTTCGCCCCTTGCATCGCCCACTGTGGTGCACGCCCGAGTCACCTAAATACTTGCCCTGTTTCCCAGAGCCAGCACTTGCCCATACCCTTCCGCTCTAGGGCTCGGGGCTGTGAGGAGGCCGGGGGCTGCGGGCTGGCAGCACAGCCCTGTTCTGGTCCACGGGAGAAAAAATAAATACTGTTGGCTCCACGATCCCTATTTACGTACCTGGTATAATCCAGCAACGACAACAGTTATTTGTAGAGTAGGGTAAGGCTGTAAAGGTAATAAACTGTAAAGGTAACACACTCTGCTGACGTAGTAATGCTCTCACGTACTGGTACAAAATATTAGCACTTTGGTCCCTATTTAGAAGTCAGCCGCTGCCTTCAGAGTCAGGCTGTGACACCGCGGTGGCATTACCTCTCGATCCTCAAACATCAGCAGCTGTTGGATTACAAGGTGCTATCTTACGTGAATAAAGGCATTAAAGGCTGGATCACACTTTGTAATGTGGTTTAAAATAAGTTTGTCTTGGCCAAGCTTTAGTGGCAATATAGCTATTTACAGACTGCACTGCAAGTCAGGCAAAAAAGTTTTTCTATATGAAAGTATAACAAAGTGAAATGTGATGGGGAAATTTAGTAACTGTTTTCTGGAACAGGAGAACATTGTTTTTACATGTTTTGAATATTCATCATCTTTTAATACCATATTGCTCTCTTTTTGATCTCAGTATGACCCTATTAATGATTCTGTTCTGAGGTTTAAAGCCTTTCACAAAGCCTGTAGCTCATCTTCGGTTTTGTATTTACTGTTTCTTACTGATTACATACTTACTGTAGTAGCCTTGGGAAATGCTCCAAGGTGTCCCTGGAGTATTATGCATCTAGTTACCTAGTGCATCTTCCATCCTTTTTAGTTACTTTTCTGTAGCTTAATGAGATCATTTTTCTATCCCCTCCACTCTTAAAACATTTGTCCCTGCATGTCATTTGTTTGAATAAAACATCAGCATGTGTTTAAGCTTGCACAGGGAGAAGTCTCCCAGCCGCCACTGTTAAAGTAACGCTGTTCCATGCTGACGTGACTTCTTCCTGTTACCCTACTGCTTGCCAAGCTCAGGTTTTTGCCCACAGGCAGCTCTACAGCAGGATCCAGACCCCTAACCCAGCCCAGAGAGGGGATGCCCTTTGCAGCAGTGGCCCAGAGCACACGGCACTTTGTGCTGCTGGGAAGCGGGAGCTGTAACGTGCCCGTGGGCACACAGGGAGAGCCGGGTATGAAATGGGAAAGTCAGCCAAAGCAGAAGTAAAAGGTGTATCCTCAGCCCTTCTCTCTGCTAAGCAGGGGGCTGTGAAGAATTATTACTGATGTCTTTCAAGAAGTTTGTGTTTGTTTTGAGGGTAAGGAGAAGAGCAATTCGTACATCTGTAATTCCCTTCTTCAGCAGGTGAGACTGCAAACCAAGGACTTTTTTTTTTTTTTTTTTTTTTTTCCCCCCATTAAAAGAAAGGTGCCTTTTAGACTCTTTGTTCCATGAGGCTGGGATCTCCTGATGACTGATGTCTGCACATGCCTCTCAGGTCACTGCAGGAGCTCCAGCCTGCTAATATTGTCGTAGCACTCGCTTGAGTTTTGCCAGTGCAATGCAACATCATTCCAAATGTCACATCAGGAGACAACAGAGCAGACTACGGGGGCTGAACTATTGTGTGGAAGGGAACATATCACACAGCGAGTCATTCACTGGACTAGAATAAATCTTCTGGTCCTGGTCTGTGATCTCTATGTAGCCCAGTGAACTGCAGTGGCAGGATTTTTGTCGGGGCTGAATGCAAATGCTTTTTCCTAAGGACCATGTTGAGTCTGCTGAGATCAACTGCTTTCATCCCATTGAAACAAAGCTTCGTGATACAGCCGATCGCACTGTAAGATCCCAGCTTCACCAGGCTTTAAATGGAAGGACCAGCCTAAGAGGTGCAGACTCTATTGTCAGTAAACTCCTACCTCATGCTGCTAACATCTGTAAAGTTAAAGCCCATTTTTAAACAGGAAAAATGGATGCTCAGGTCTGTAGCTTTTGAGCAGCAGTCATTATTTCTTGTGGATGGCTCCTATTTATGTGTCTTGGTTAGTGTCTCCAGTCCCAGCCCCAGACAGTTAATTGAACCAGTACATTGAAAGCCCCGTAATGGAGATGTGCCAAGGTTCAGCTGCCATCTGTAGAGTCAATGGGCAGCTCAGAGGAAAATGGGAAGGTCTCGGAAGAGGCCAAACTCCTGAACATGAACTTCGGAGGCAGAGAAAGGATGAGGGTGACGTGCCCAGGCCAGTCTGGGACAGTGGTAGATTGCAATTGGTGCCAGTGTTGGACACGCAGCAGATCAGCTGGAGAGAGAAAACCTGTGCTTATCCTGCCTGCAAAGAAAAAAGGAGAGGCAATCTTGGACCCATGAAGAGAAATGAATCCTCAGCAGGGGAACTTCTGCATGAAGACAAATAGTCAGGAACTGATTTCCTCTACTTTATGGCTAGCAGAATTAATCTCACCTTCATGTTTATGAGGATCTCATAAGCATAGAAAAACATTTGCCCGTATTTCCTTTATGGTCAGTGGAGAGTCCAGGCCTCATCAGAACAACAGTTCATCAGTGCAACCTTAGGTGAGGATGATCCACCCACTGAAGGTATTTGTCTCCATTGAAAGGAATCGAGACCTTTCTGACACCCACATCTCAGTAAGACAAATTCCACCCCAAATTCAGATACTGACTTTCTGACAAGGGGTTTGAACTGGAAGACAGAATCTTTTTCTAGACAACCACCTGTAGGATGAGCCACAGGGAACAGATACCCTGGAAGGGAGAAAACTCTCTAAGACCTTGTGAACTGTGCAGGCAAAAGCAAGATCCTGCACATGCGGTGCGTGCAGGGTTATTCCATGTGTGCACCATCAGGATAGCGGTGAAGCCAGCTGCAAATCTCTCTAAGCTTCTCTTGATCTAGACTGAGCAGCTGCGTGTCGAGGAGTACAGCCATTCCGATGGCAAAGCTAACGGGAAAAGCAGGCAACGCGGTGCGTCCATCCAGTGAGCACAGCTACAGATCTCAAACAAGAGAAGCGATCCCCCAGCAGTCCAACTTGCATTTTTCCTATCAACCATACTTTGTTACTAATTTTTCTGTATTTATATACATTTAAAACAATTAATAAATGCATCACTTTTGCTATAAAATTTGGGGAAGGAAATGCAATCTTACCAGTTTATAAAAATTGACAATAGGTAACTTTTAATTGAAGAAAATTTTGTTTCCTGAATCACAGCAAACCAGGTTTCTACTTTAAGCAAAGAAAAGATGATGGCTTGGTCGCAAATCCCACAGAAACCTATATCCACCCTTAGCTTTGCGCAGTGTAGGTGTGTAAGAGTCAGTGCATCTTTATTGAGACCTTCCTGAAGCGTCACACTGGATCACCTGATGTGAAATGTGTTCCTGCTCCACTACAGCTGTCACACAAACAAATAACACACATATGCAAGGACTTCCACTAATGTGTCTTGATGTTGGAAGGTTTCCAGGAAGGCAGAAATTTAATTATGGGAAGCAAAAAAAAAAAAAAAAATGACAGCCTGGAGATGAAACAGGTATTTTTGTGATGCTCTTTCAGAAGCTGCCACATAATATAGATGCTATTCTCCCCAGCATCTTCTTAGTTTTGCCTGTAAATGTGTGTCTCCTGGTTCCCATCTATTTTTGGTAAGGGCAAAAGTCCCCCAGAGCACTACAATTATCTCCGTCAGAAATGTCGGAAGAGTTTACAGCTGAAGTAGGTGTTTGCCCAGAACAGGAAAATCAGGTACACCCTCATGTGTGTTGGGGAGGTATTAAAATCAAGTTGCTGCACACAGATTTTGGGGAAAGATTTGGGAATCTAGCTGTACTAGTGGAGAGATTTGTGTAGCATGTCTGCTTTAGAAAGTAAGAGAAAGTTATATTATCCCTCAATTACCCTTTATTAACTTCAAGCCATTAAAGACTGAGCAAGATAAATAAAATCTTGTTGCTTCATCTGTTGGAAGGGTGAAAAATAGATGAGCCCCTTAATATAAATGCAATAATGAGAATATGCTGGTGATGCTTTCCCTGTTTTTCCCTTTGTTTATTGCCAGTTTTACCTCCAACACATTCCAGGGTTAGAACCTCTCTGCCTAGTTGTCTGAAATAAATGAGGTTTCACTTTTAACGAGAAAAGTCAACTTTTTTTTTTTTTTTTTTTTTTTTTAAATGGCAGTATTAAAATTCAATTACATTAGGTTTTATGGGTGACTGAGTATCCATATACACAAAAAAGTGACAACTACATTTTCAACAACATATGTCTACTGGCGGTATCTTGTTAAGAAATGTAAAAAAAAAAATAAAAATAAAGAGGATAAGCCTTGTGAAGACATTTTGGAAGGACATTAATGGCTGAGACCTTGACTTCAGATGTGGGGAATGCAGAATACCGAGTAGATGCCAGGCTACAAGCAGCTTTTGTGTGTGTCTTTGCTCCGAGGTGCCAGGGCCTGATTTTCAGTGGGACTCTCATCTCCCACTGATTTTATTAAGAATATTGGCTGCATGGTGCACCTCTGAGATCAGGCCTTTGTGTCATAAACTGGGCACTCAACACTAACTACTGTTTTAAAATTGAGAATTTTAAAATGTTCCGTCTCTTTAGTTCCCCTGTATTTTTCAGGCCAACAGAAAACTCAGAGGAATCCAGATTTTGCAGAAAAGAGCTGTCGTGACAAGTGCATCACCATTTATTTGTGACAACGCTCAGCACGTAACCCCCGAGCGAAAGGCCCCGTCTCTGGCCTTGGATACCCCGACTGCCGCCATGGAGTGGGGGATGACTGTGGGCTGATACAAAAGCTGTAAGTACCCATTCACAGAGGAAGCAGATTAACACCCTAAGCCACCGAATAATTTCCATTGTGTATATATGCAACTGTGTGAGCAAAATACCCATGTTTCGCTGCGTATTATGCTCCATTATTTTTGAATACAATAGTTCTCTTGGCATTAGTACTAAATGAATGGTAAGTTCATTTCATCTGAAAGACTAAACAAACAAGTATTAACAATAAGAATAAATCAGATTGCTGCAGTACTTTCAAGTAGCTGGTAAAAATAATATTTTAATCAAATAATGCAGCTGTAACTGCCATGAACTACTGGGAGGGTTAAGGCCATGGCTCAGTATTCTAGTGAGAAAACACACAGAATTATTCAAAACACGCAATTTCACCACCACCACTTGATCAGACTAAAAGCAGAAGATGGCAGTCTGAGTTTCTATCCCTACTACCAAGTTGAAGCCATCAACAAAACAAAGGTTAATGGAATATTCTGAAAGACAAGCCATTTAGCAAGAAAATGCAATTCTATATAAAAATAGCTATGGCCAGACTGGAGTGGTTTTCTCCAAAATAAAGAAATTTTTTTTTGGTTTCCTCCAAAATGAGGAATAAGCTCACATTTAAGACCCTGGACTAGCGTTCATGAGATTTGAGTTCAGTTCCTGGCTGCAGCACAGACTGCTTGGCGTGCCAAGCGCACACAGGAGATGGCTGCCCCTATTTCATGGGAATGCTGTGAGGCAAAAGTAACTGGAAAGTCTGAACTGCTCAAATACGGTGATGCTGAAAACCAAAGTGAACGCTGCAGGTAACACCATTCGGATGTGCTCTGGGGTAGCTAAAATTAGAATTTAGCTCTGAAGGATTTAGCACTCACTGAAGTCTGTGGGAATCGTACTCCAGTGAACTCTGTGTCAGGACTTTTCATGGGCAATGAGCAATATGTAGTTTGAAACATATTCTCGGCTAACCTCAGTGAAATGAGAAATAACGTGACTGCAGTCCGTGCACTTGCATCAGATTAAACCAGTCCTTAGCATGCCTTAGATATAATATAGCTCCTACTCAAAGAATTAGAGCTCAGTAAGAGCTGAGAACATTATTTTTTGCCTTTTATTTCTACAGATAGACTTACCCAGAGACTGACATTATTTTTACGAGACCAAAAGAAAGCACCATAGTCATCTAATTCAAACTCCTGCAGAGCAGATACCTTCTGACTTCTTATGTCCAGCCTGGTAGCAGCACCTGAACCAGAACATTGCTCCAGAAAAACATCTAAAAACGCAAGAGAGAAACCTGTTGCAATCCTTGGTGACTTGTTCCCTCACCATAAGAAACTTGTTTCTGGTCTGCATTTTACAACTACAGCTGTACGTACCTGATGGTCCTGTCTTTGCCTATGGATTAGAGAGTCTGTTCAAATTTATGTTCAACCTGCAAGTACTTACGGGTTGTGATCAAAGCACCACATAAGCTCCCTTTGATACATGGCATGGATTGCGCTCTTTGACTCTCTCTCTCTCTGACATGTTATCCAATCTTTTAATCATTCCTCTCTGAATCCTCTCCAGTTCCTGAGCCAGCGTGACTGGGAGGCAACGGCTGGAGCAAAGAGGAAGATAAAGTCCTACATTTCTGAAAATGTTTCACTTCTCTTTTTCACTGCCTTTTGCTAGAGGCTGAAAATTCAGCACAGCCGTGCAGGCAAGACAGGTCTGTTGGCTTTAGCAGCTATTCAAGGATCGGACACCCACTCCGGATCTGTTCGAGCGCCGGCGCTAGCAGATGGGGCTGTTGGCCAGCCCGTAACTCCATGCATGTTCATGAGCTCCGCTTTCCAGGCAGCTGCTTGGGACCAAGTTCTCTCTCCAGTTCATCAGTGCATGGTCACTAACCTGAACATTGCAGCTCCAAAACCAAGAGGGAATTAGCTCCCCGACAGGTTTTAAGAACACAAAACCTGTCTGACTGTGACCGAGACACACAGCCCTGCTCTACACCTTTGGAAACAGGATCCACAGCAGAGGTAGCACGCAGGGGTGTTGTCAGAGACCTTTTAAGTCTGTTTAGCAACCTGAACTCTTTGCTAGAAAACATCTGATGCCAACTAGGCTATAACCAAATTTATGAAAAGGACACAGTAATAAAAGCTAATTTTGATTGCAGATATCAGCACAGTTAGAAGGTACTACTAACAGTGTAGCTATGGCTTCAGATGTAAAAAAGGACTAAACCAGCAACTGCCTTGGAGTCATAAAAAGAAAAAAAAAAAAAGAGAGAGACAATAAAATGGTGTTTGCTGGGCAAGAGACCATTTGGAAGTGTTGCACTTTGCCGTAATAATGGAAAGAGAATATTCCGCAAATCAAACTGCCTTGCAACTGAAACAGGTATTTCTAATTACAAGAAAAATTAGCAGGAAAAGCTATTGCCAGTGCTGCATGGCTGCTTTCCCCCCACCGTCAGCCACCCACCCTCTGCACCTCACTGTCCCCTTGGGATGGGTTCTGGCTCTGCTCCCCACGCTGCCCGGCCCAGCCCCGGGGCTCCCGACCACGCTCACCTGCCCGTCTCTCACGGCCTGACCTGGGGAACAGCCAAACCCACTTTCCTCTCTTTGCCTCGACAGGCAAATTTGTCAGCAGGGCGCAGCAGCCGCGGGGTGTCGGGGGCTGCGGGAACAGCTGTTGGCTGCTGCGCTGGCTTGGAGCACGCGGGCAAAAGATGCTCCGGGCACAAATCGGCACAATCACAGCTCAGTGAGGATGAAAACAGTGTCTGCAGCTGCACCGGCTCGGGAGGGCCAGGAAGCCCAAGCGAAACATTTAAAGAAAACAGGTCGCTCACTGGGGAGCTGACACCTTCCTTGCTGCGTTGGCATTCACCCCGAGCCCGGCTCTGACGGCCTTGGACAGGGGCTGCGTTTAACGGGGGGCTTTGTTTGTGTGCTTGTTTTGTTTCCTGCAGTGATAAGTACTGCTGGGGAGCAGAGGATATGCCCACGACATTACTGTTCCCCTCCCTTTGCTCCCACGAGGCATCTGTAGGTCTGCTTGGAAACAGGTGTGCACCTAAGTGCGGCCGGTGCCAGGCAGCCTGCGGGAAGGCGTAGCTGCAAAATGATGTCAGCTGTGATACAGCTCACAGGGCTTTAAAAACCAAGTAGTTGTTTTATAGTAATATTGCATATACTAAAAATTATAACAGAATTCATCTGTCGCTAAAGTAATTAAAATGATTGTCAACAGAAGGAAAAACTGCTTGGAACATTGCACCATATTGACTTTGATGGGAAAAGGTGTTTCTATGACTGGTAAATCAGGAACAGAGTTCTGTCCCGTGAACCTCTGCTTTCCAGTAAGATCTTTAGTTGACTTCTACATAAAGATTATGAATGACTCAAAAACTGGTTAATGCTGCAACCAGTGAAGTGTTCATTTTTCTTTTCCACACCAAATATTTAAATGTCAATCTATGAACATAACAAATTGCCCGTTGGGAGCAGGGCTGCCTTTGGAGGCTGCGAGCACAGGCTCTGTGCCTGATTAGCCCTTTCCTACTCCCTCTATGGTAATTTAAACCAAAGTAAACTAACATGCGGATGATTAATTCACTTACAAAAAAGCATAAAATAGTAGTTTTAATCACTGTTCTCTATTATTTCAACCAGAAAAAAAAAAAAAAAAAGCTAATTTAAACAGTTGCAAATGGCACCTTTTGAGTCCAGCTTTACCTAATTAAGGTTATTTAGAAGGCAAAAAAACCCTTCCAACCCTCCAAAATGTTACTGAAAAGTTCTCATTAGACATTCCCAAACCCAAAGCATTTTATTTTATATTGAATCTTCATTTCCATAAGGAAAAACAATTTAAAAAAATAAAACCCAACCACACAGCAAATCAAGACTTAATGAGCTGAAACTTCCACTGCTTTGCATAGCTGTCACAACACCTGGGCCAGCCTGCCTCTTGCATCTTGGTGCCTCACGTGGCTCAAGAGCCCCAATCTGATAGCAACAGGTATGGTTAAAGAAAAGAACAAAAACCAAGTGGAAGCTACTGCTGTCTTGCTCTGTCTTGGCACCACATGTAAAAGCAACTGCAAGTACGTCAGAGTCCCTCAAACAAGCAGCACTAGTCGCTGAAACAACTCAATTATGAGAATTGAAACGCAACAGCAACCTCCGACAAAAATGGAAGAGAAACTCCAAGATGCTTTTCTATACTGTATGTGTCGCACAGTAGTTAGAGGTCCAAAGGCGATCGGGGCACCCCTCTCCAGCCCGTGCAGCTGTTTTATCCCCAGCTCTGCCCTCCCCAAGCCGTCCCCAACTAGAACTGCCAGCGACCACGAACTCTCCAGTGCTGCCCAGCCAGGCACAACTTCCAGGGGACTCTAGGAACAAGGCAAGCCCCAAGCCCTTCCTGCTAGCTAGTAAAAACCTGGCACCACCAAGAAGGCAAATAATTATCAATAACCTTTAAAAAGAAGTTGACGTTAATAACTTGCTTCCAAAAAGCTGTCCCGGCCTCTTGACTAAATGCAGTCAATGAGACAACACGCAAGGTTTGGATATCAACCACGCTCTGCATTTAGGGGCAAATATAGTCTAAACAGCTAAATAATCATGCTGCTCTCTCAATAGATACAAAATTTATGGTCACTGCAATATTTCAGCAAAGGCACTTTTTGAAGAAGGAGCAGGCTGCAGAGCAATTAGGATGAAAAAGAGTTTTGGCTGCCTTTGGCTCAGCGGCTCTCGTCTGTCACAGAAGGAAATTTATGCTGCTGCAGAAAGCCCGCATTAAAAGGCTGGGAGGAGAGCGCGCACCCCCGGCGCTCGGGTGTTGCAGTGGCCAGGAGCTTCTCTGCAGTGCCCAAAATACACATATGGAAATGACAAGCTTTTGTTAACGCTACTATTGCAGAAAATAATAAATAATCAAGTCTTTATCTTTCCCATCACCACAATTAGTTCTTTCTGTCTCATATCTACAGGAGTTGTCCCAGGTGTTTCTAAGTACGTGCATTAAGCAATTTCTATGGTTTCCTCACTCCTGTGGCTCCCGCTGGAGACCTACTGGCTTAATTGCTACAGCAGTTCGGTCTGACTCCTCTACCGCAGCTCTTTACTTTCAGAGACGGTCCAAGAAAGCCTATTTTCCAGCAGTAAAATCATAGCTGCCTGTTCCTAATTCATTGAGATCTAGAGTTACCTCCAGATTACTATTTATTTTCCAGTCCAAACAAGTACATACCTTTCCGTGAGTATTTTGGCTTTGGATAATGAACAGTAAAGATAAATATAAGGACAAATACAAGGACCTAATATCTGTTTACGTACATTTGGTAAACATAGGACTAGCTCTATTACTCCAGTAAGCTTAACTACATACTTAAAATCAAATGCATGTGTGGTTGCAGGGCCACAGCCTAATCTGGAGACACAGTTTGCTCCCGAGTGCCCAGGCTAAGACAATGCTCAAGGCACCACCACAGCCCTATGGATCCACTATATTTATTTGGTGGTGGTGGTTTGTTATTTACTGCTTTTTATTCAGACAACCGCCCACAGAAGTCTAGAATCCAATTCCCAAATGGCTGACACACGCTCCATCAGCTGTGGATGACCCCAGAGCCACAATGTTCTGACATTTTAATGTTAAATTGCCAGAAACCATTTTCTGTGGCATAATTCGAGGAGCAGGATGGGCTTCTCTGCAGCACAGCTGTGCTTTATGGAGGCTCCTGCCCATCACTTTTTCCACTTACACAGACTGAACACTTCTTACCCCTGAAAAGTTTTGGCTTAATTGACTGCTCTGACCGACTCTTTTTGGAATTATTTTGATTTATTTCCTCACTTCTCCGAGCTGATGCTGCTTTACAGTGTCACACACCACTCCCAACGGCAAGGTTTCCAGCAGCATCCCCATGCTGCAGGCAGGACTCCTCGCAGCGTAACAGGAGCTCCAAAACCCTGTGAGCTCTGGCCACTGGAGATCTGCCCACACCAGGAGTGAGGCCACTTGTGACAGATACGGCTGTGCCATCCCCGCCGTGCAAAGGCAGACCGGAACGCAGGCCCTTCATACCCATTCCGCGTTATTCACGCGTGGGAAAGGGAATCATTTAGTGGTGTAAGGCCTTATAACATTACATCTGTTCATAACAGGGCCTGAAGAGCTGAACGCACAGTGCAGGAAGCTAAAACAGTGTGGAGAGCACCTCATGGCTGAGTAAAATGCTGCTGATTCTGCTTGACACTAGCAGGTTCCCATATATCACCATCAGACCTCCCGGGCTCTGCAAGATCACATCGGTTGCTGCTTTGCTGCTCCCCAGTGTGTCAGTCTACACCTATGAAGCCCCTCCAGAAGTCTGCAAGTGTTTTCCCTTTCAGAAGTAAGTGCTGGGGCAGCTGGAGGCTGCTGCCTCGGCAGCGCTTTGATGACGAGGTGTATGGGGAGAGCTCGGAGGAAAGGGAAGGACACAGGTCGCCTTGTGAAGCTGCTTAAAAATGCAGCCAAACAGCAAGTGCAGGGGAGCCCTTATGCCTTTGCATCTTAAATATTGCATGGCCTATTGTTATGAGGAGGCAGGACAGAAATGCTGGGGAAAAAAAAATAACCTGGTAAGAATTGCAATGGGCTCATTTTCTGAGCTCTGTACAAAACTCCAATCTTCAACATCCGTCCTGCTTACTGGAGAGTTTGACCCGCTAAAGCCACCCCTTCCCTTGGAGCACCGGAAGGAAAGGTCCCCAACCCCCGGCAGCTCGGACAAACCCTGTGATGCCAGGAAAACTGCAGGCCCTGAGTAAATGGAGAGGCTGTCTTACGTCAGCCCCTCCCCGGATCCCAAGCACTTGGATCATCAAAAAGAAAACAAATTTCATGAGACTGATCTGTTGCATCTACGAAAACACCGAAAGAGGTGAGAGACTGTAGTTCATTTATCAGTGCTAGTAAATAGGAGTTTATATAACCTGCCGCCTTCTGCATATCCACACACTGTAAAGCTGTACGTTTTTTTTCTTTTTCATCTTAATTGTCCTAAGTATTTACTGTCAGTATCTACTCTTTGCAAATGTGTTTCAAGCTAGGAATACTCTTTTTTTTTTTTTTTTTTTTTTTTTTTCCGGGGGGGGGGAATCCTGAGATCAATAATACAAGTTAAATAATTCATAGCTATCCCCTTTTATAGAAAACAAGTCTATTCCCCCACCTCCCCACACCCCATATTGTTGTTGTTATATTATCTGTATGAGCCAGGCATTGGCAAGGAGATGGAAAAAAATATGACAGGACATTGTAAGAGAATTTAATGAAGTGGCTCCAAATATTGTATCAAAATAAATGAAGTGAATAATGCAAGAGCTCATTCCAGGTCCCTTCTATGACAATAACTATTGTGTGAGCAGCACATCTGAGGAGATGGGGACGGATGGATGAATACAAAGGTGCCACGGGCACATTACAGAGCAGGAAACAACGGGCAGCCTGAATTGCTGTCCTTAATTTCAGTAATTCTTTGAGTCCAGATACTCAGGAAGAAAATCATAGGTGGTAAAAGAGGAGGAGGAAAAATTATCAGCCTTTCTGATCTCACTTAACTATTTCGTTTCTGCTTGGGATGGAAGAAAATGGGCTGACTGCACACCTGCATCCTGGAACCTCTTGTGCCTTTTGAGCGGCTTGACGACAGCCGTCAGCAAGCAGAGCTGCTGGTCTCCTGCTAGGATAAAGATACTTGCTGGCACTTCCACTTAAAAATTACCTGCCTTTTATTAAAAATATATGCAATTAGCAATGCAGTAGAAATTGCGGAGCCAGAACACTTGGGCCTGCCACTGCAATGCTCCGATCTACAGTCTCATCCGGGCCCAGCTCCAGTGGCCGATACAACCGGCCTTATCTTCAGCCCTGAACCTGCAGTGGACTCGGTTCAGTGGACCTTCTGGGTTTGCCAGCGCTCACCGCTGCACTCAGCAGAGGCCTCGGAGCTTGGCATGGAGGGGCCCTGCTAGGGTCCACCCTAATGCCCTGCTTTTGCAGCTGTGGCTTCTTATTCACATCTCCTTGATGACGCAGGGGGACCGATCCCCCTTGGTATGCACACGTGTGAGACAGGGACCTTTATTTGGGCACAGGACCAAGCACAAGGACTCAGACAGCGACAGGTTACCTGTTCTCAACTTACTGCGCTTTCCTGTCACTGCCCGTAGCTAGGGGACACTTGCTGCTCTCTGGCTCTTTGCAATACACCTTTTTATTTCTCCTCTCCGTATGAAGAATCCTTCACACTGGTACTACTGTCCTGGGAATGGCACTGAACGCTCAGGTAATGCACAGTGCTGGCGATAAAGCTTTCGTTCAAGCTTCTTTTAGCCCTGTCCCTGCACCTTTTAGGGTTGGCACCCCAACAGGCTTCCCAGCTGTCCCCATTTGGGCACGGGGCACAGCCAGCAGCGCAGCAGCACCCTTTCGCAGAGGCCACCGCGCTGCCGGCAACCAGGAATCAGGGCGCAACAAGGTCCTGCCAGCCGTGACAGCCAGAAACAGCGACACTAAAAATCCAGGAGGGGAGCAGCAGTAAAAGCCACTACAACTGTTACCTTTGCTTGTAAACGTTCTATGAGCCTCTGCTCTAATTTTGTCTGTGTTCCCTGTAGGGCTGGCAGAGAGAAAACAAGCAGTTGGCACTTACCTGCCCCCCAGCTCTGCCACCCACGGCAGGCTCAGCAAGCGTCCTTTCCTCCTCGGAGACAGCCCCTGCACCCGTCAGTGCTGTCCATCAAGCCTCTCCTAACCCAATTGCAATTCACTGACAGCTTTACTTGCAAATTCCCCCTCTGCACAGCTCATGCTAAGAACCTTAATATTCCTGCAGATTCAGAAAGGGGATTTCCAACAAGCATTAGGAAAATTAAACTTCTCAAGAGCTGTCTCAATCTGACAAGCTATTTCTAGCTCTTCAAAGTGCGGTAAGTGAAAATATTAAAATGGGGGATGGGGAAGTTGTAGTAAGCAAATGATGAGTTAAGGCTAGAAACGAGGACAGCATAAGTCTACTTTGCATATCCATAAGGCATACATATATGTAGATACACACACAGAGAAATACATGAATATGTATGGTTTAAGGCTTCCTGCTGCCTTATAATAGAAAACTATGATCTCCCAGCCTTTGCTTCCATCCAAAGCCAAAGCAGCAGATAACACTAATGAGTGGGGCATTTCCCTCAGAGATTTGTGCTTTACAGCCGCATTAAACACGCCCAAGCACCAGGCCTCTCGGGGCGCAGACTGGGAGCTCGTGATGAAACCAATATGTATGGTTTAAGGCTTCCTGCTGCCTTATAATAGAAAACTATGATCTCCCAGCCTTTGCTTCCATCCAAAGCCAAAGCAGCAGATAACACTAATGAGTGGGGCATTTCCCTCAGAGATTTGTGCTTTACAGCCGCATTAAACACGCCCAAGCACCAGGCCTCTCGGGGCGCAGACTGGGAGCTCGTGATGAAACCAGCAGCTCTCCAGCCCCGGCCCCGGCCCGGGCTGAGCAGAGGCAGGTGAGCCACAGCCTGGGCCCTTCCCAGGCTGAGCCGGGGACACTGGGCTCGCTGCAAATCCTACCAGAGGCTGCACCGCTCCGCACAGCTCCGGTCTGCTTTCGGGGGTCGGCTGGGCGCTCTGCAGTACCCAGACAGGCTGCTTACAGCAGAAGGAGCCCACGAAGCCCAGAAACGGCAGCGTTTATTACTGTTCCCCTTCCCAACAGGTCAGGCTACAAAATGCCCCCATGTCCCAGCTTTGCCAAGTCCCCTTTTGCTCCTCTCTCCCCCTCTCTGCTGCTTTCTCTTTTTCCATCCCCTTCAGAGCTTCCAAGCCTACAGCCAAAGGTAAGAGAGGCTGTTGATAGCCCAGGCTATTGCTGGGGTGGGTGAGAGGCTGAACCAGGCTTTCAAGATGTAAGGGTGTGACTCCGAAGGAGGTGAGGGTGATGGCTGTGGGTTTTTGGGTTTTTTTTAGGAGCCACAAAGAGGCATAATTTGACTGTTAGCAGTTTTTTTCTGTGCTCTGGCACTACTCTTGCTCCAAAACCATGAATTTCCCCCTGATTTAAGGCCTGATTTGAGCAACGGTGCTCAGTTTGTCTGCCTGTCCTACCTCTCTGCTGCTGCTTTACAGCAATCATTCCCAGTAGCCTCAGAAATCATATTAAAATTGGGTTAGAAGAGCATCCTCTTCGACTACAGTCCCTCATCACTGGTGCTTTAGGAGTGGGGGACATCAGCTCCGTACTCAACCAGGGGACAAAACAATTAGAAGAGCTGATTAAAATCCTATTGCTCTTCAGGGGCTGGAGTGATTGTGTGAGGGCTATGCGGTGCGATGGAAAAAATCTTTCTGAGCCTGCACTCGCAGCCTGCCAAAAATGCCTCTTCAGCTGTATGAATTGGTCTTGCAAAAGAGATGTTATCGAGCGCTGTATTAAAGCTACAGTCAAGACTGTGTAGAGAGCTAGGTACAGCGCTAGATCTGATCAATACTTGGGATTTTTCAATATTACAAAATATTTTGCGTTAAGACATGGCAGCCTGATACTATTTATTTAAGGGAGAAATACAAAAAGGACTGATTTGACCTTGGTATCCTGACTGGCAGAACAGAAGGGAATGCCAAACGCTAAGAGCAAAGCTATTGATTAGGCCTGAGAGGGAGGACTGACGAAAGCAAGCTGTAAAAGGTTATTAATGGCAGAGAGGAGCACAGTGATTTTGATTTTTGGCTTGATGACAACAGGATGGAGAACAGGTATTTGCAGTCAGTTAGACAAAGGATTTGCTGGAGAAACAGAGAGGCATGAGACGCATCTGTACTGATGGGACAAGCACACCAGGAGCGGAGCATGTGTCTACAGATTGTCCTGTGAAGGAGCATCCCAGGAGCATCTAGGACAGCAGGAACATCGCCTTCCACCAAAGGCCATGGCCCTGCTGTGCAGCAGTACAGGCAGGACAGTCCGGCAGACTTCAGTCTAGGCAAACAATCCAGAAAGTGCAACAGAGACAGCAGAAGCACATGGATTACCACTGCTGGGAGAAGAACTGCAGCTCCTGGGGACTGGTCTAGCACCTGCTGTTAATCCCACACTTCTCTATTGATACTCAGTGAGACCTCAAAGAGCTTGGCCAGCCCTGAATGGTCTGACAGGCAGAGGTAGGTGGTGATACCTGTCAGTTCTGCAGTGAGGCCTCATGGCGTAGCACAAGGGTAGAAGAAGGGGTGTTGTGCTCAGAGGAACTCCTGATTTTGATGGCTCACCGAAAGGAGGTTGCTCTGTGCTTGGCTGCTGAGCATCGCTGTGCAGGGATGCAGCCGGGGCTCCCTGCACCAGTCCGTGGCACTGGCCTCTGCATAAGCAGGCTGAGATACAAACATGCAGAAGAAGATGGGAAATAAGTTGCAGTGAAAATCTATAGCTACTGCTGGACCTACGCTTCTGCTGAAGGTGGCTGGACACATCCAGTGTATGCTAAGCTAAACAAGGCTAATGGAGAGTATAGCCCCCTTCTCCTCTCTTTATTTCTCTTCCACTCTGTTCATCTATGCTTACTGGGCACAGTAAAATGTTGAAAATGGTTCTCGGTCATCTTTGCAGTTTCCTATCATCAGGGCTGAGCAATGAAGCTCTTTGGATTGGTTTTTGGGTCATTAATATGTTAACTGACTGTAGGAAACACTAATTTAATTACTAGGAACAAAGGTCTGAACATGAATAAGCAATGTCCTTGTTACACTTCAAAGCCAAAGCTTTCTGGTTCTGGTAATATAGCTTTGAATTCTGTCAGGTACCACAGAATTCAGGTACCAAATAGCTAATATCCAGCCACCATCAGTGTGGCGGCACAGCATCAGCCACGGAAGCGACTGTGACTGCAGAAGGGGAACACACAACAGGAGGCCTCATGTGCACACGCCAAAACAAGGAGAAAGTAACTTCTGGTAGATGGTGCAAACAAATGTGGTTCAGTACTGAACGTGTCCCTCCAGGCTCCGGGGGCTGTTTTAAGGAGACAGATGCAGGAACTTGTCATATGTAATCTACCAGCCATCTTTACAATGTGACAGGAATTTCTTAATGAGCATTGGCAGTACATACAAACAGAGTAGCAGTGCTGCTTCTCCAGCCATTAATATTACATATATGGGCTGCTTAATTTGCTGTTCCTTACAGAGCCGGAGCAGGAAACCTGCATAATGAAGGATTTGTTGACAGAGGTCTTCATATTGAATCAGCAAAAAGGTAGAAAATGATCTAGTTTCAGGCATACTTGCTTGACTTGCGTAACCTTGGCCCTTCTAGCGCTCCTGATTATGGGCACAATGTACCAGGTACTCTGCTCTTCTCTGGCCCTGATTGCTGCCACTTTTGAACTTCATCTATTAAAGCTTTCACCAAGCAGCCAAACAGCACAATAATACTCACTAACTTCACTTGAAAGAGGCAGTACTTATGCATGAGGAGGATGATGGTTGTTGGAGACCAAACACCCATTCAAAAAGGTGCTTAAACATATGGCTGGTGTTAAGTGCCCAAGCAGCCCCTCCTGTGAGTTTTCAAACAGTGAGAAATGAACTGGAAGCAGAACACAAATCCTCTCTCCTCAGCACTTTGCAGTGATACCCTAACTTGTTCTAGAGCTCTCTTGGTCTCTGACCCGACCCCAGGAGGCAGCTCCTTCTGCGGCCAGACATGGCAGTGAAGAGAGGTTCGTCCTGCTACCTCTGTGTGGGGAGCTCAGGTTGGCACCACGTAACTCTCCTGCAGGACACAAGCCTCTCTGACTTCAAAGAGGTATATTATCTTGTGTACTTCTGATAGTGGGGCTGGTAGTAACATAGAACTGATTTTATGTAGTAGGCATTGTGCTATAGGCAATAAGGTGTGCAGCTGCAGTGCTCTAACGCTGTGCACAGATAGGATATGGTACTACAATAAACATACAGAAATATGTGACGGCGTTCCTGTGCTTTCAAGGAGTAAATAAATTAAGCTGTGAGAGGGTTTTTTTAAATACTTGAGGCATTTTCTAAACACAACATTTGGCAGTGAAAGCTCCTTGCCTGAGCTAATTCCTCGGTGACGCTTACCATGTGATTTGCTTCATCAATACATACCTGAGCCCAACCGACAGCCTCTCCTAAGCAACACATGTGAAACACTCTTCTAAGCTGTAGTACATGAGTCCTTTAGCTCTCGCTAAGGATCTTCCACAAAGCAGCAGCCCCACAGACCACAGGGGAACGAGAGCAGGCAGTCTTGGAGAAGCTGAGCATACACAGAGCCGAACTAAAGTGTCTCCAGCGTACTCATTTCATTTACATCTCATTCATTATGGAAACGAGGTGTGAAAATAGTTTCTAGAGCTACTTAGTGCAGGCTGCACGTCGATTTAATACCTATTCTGGTTTTTCGAGTCACTTACCTCCATAGAACTCCCGTTCCGAACCAATTACTTAGCTGCATTGCTCAGACTTTGAATTCGCTGGTGTATTAATGCAGCTTGATCTAAACCACTATATATTTAAGACTACTGAAGAGGAAGCCTTTAAAAAGAAGACAGACAGTAAAAAAGTAGCTTACCTGATTTACAGGACAATCGAATTTGTACTCATTGTATTTACGCATACAGTGTCTGAAAAAAACAAACTGCATCAGCACATTTTCTTTCGTTAAAGTACCTGCGTAAGTCTATCAGTCTAGCTACTCACATGAAAAGAGACTCAAACATGAAAATAAGGAGGCAACTGCAAAAAAAAATGGTAATTAATAACACTCACAGGAGACTGCTTGCTATCAGCAGAGCTCTTTATCAGGCTCAAGAGATTGTCAATGGGAGCCACAGCTGCAAAATGTTATGGGTACACAGCATCTAAACACCATCACTGCTTTTATGACGGGGAATAGAAATTAGCCCCCTTCATTTGGCAAAGCGGATTTTCATCTGATTGCCTGAAACACAAGATTTCCCCCTTAAGATGCTCCATGGTCCAGAGGCTCTCACCTAAAAGTCTGGGCCCTGTGCTGTGAGAAAAGTCAATATAGACAAATAAACACACTCCAACAGATAGACAGACAGATACGTACAAAAATCTCTATAGGAAGTTGATTTATTCTGCTATTAGCAAATTAATTAAGAGTGTTTGCTTGCATACAGATGGCCTCAGTCCACTCTGGTTTCTCCTTCAGCAGAGCTCGGGATCCTGCTCAGTGACTGTGGTACATTAAAGGGTGCGGGGGAGTGATGTCTCTCTCTCTGGTTTTGCCATAACATTTTCTATGTTACTTTGGGCAAATCACTTAACCTTGGTGTTCTCCATGTCAATAAGGGAGCCACCTTGCTCAGAGCACTTTGAGATCTATGGACAAAGAGCACTCTAAATACTAGGTATTATTTATAGTCTTGCCCTATGGATAATAGCAAGCTACAGCTGTTAGAGACAGCAGGGACCTCTGAGCAAGCAGAAAGGCATAAATCTGAATGTCAGTATCCTTAGCATTGTAGCTGGCGGCTGTTTTGTCCTAGGAGAACATTTCAGTGGTTTGTGCTACCAGATGAACTCACTGTTAGTTCTTCATGTTCCCCAGAGGCAGCTAACACAGGAATCTGGATTCACCATAGCGGCTCATTGGTAAAGCAATTCTGACAGCCTGCTCCCAGCGTGGCTTGTACCAGCTCTTTCTGAAAGAGGAAGATTGGCCATGCAGTGACGCTTTTGCAAGGCAACCTTGCACGCATGCCTGCACCCGATCTGCCCAGACTGCTAGCTGAGATCTGCCCACTTTTACCCTGACCTCTGCATTGCTAAGAGTAAGTCTCTGTGGACACAACGTAGTGTGTTTAGCAGTGATGGGTTAACGGTTGGACTCAATGACCTTAAGGGTCTTTTCCAACCTTGACAATCCTATGATCCTATGTTTAAAAAGCCCCTAAAATACCTTCAGAATTGGAGGCAAGACTGCGGGCTAGA